>JBBPQL010000058.1:0-76187 GCA_038092515.1 Boletus subparvulus
ACCTTGCTTTCGTTCCAGTTTGCCATGTGAGTTGGCTCCCTGCTACATTGCGTCCGGCAAGTTTTCTGGGCTGATTGACCGCAGATTATAGAGGTGCTTCTGTCCCTGCGACACTGTCGAATGGGAGTTGTGGATGCTGTCCAAGCTGCTTTCCAAAGATGTTCGTACAAATTACGGCAATTTATCTGCGTTTCGACAGCTTGTTCACAGGGCAATACTTCGGTCCTCCACTTTTCGCCACACAACTCTCCAAGAACAGACTCAAAGATTTGGGCTGGCCGGAGGTCGCCTCGATCGCTTACGTCGACTACTACCTCTTGGAACTGCCCGAAGTGAGAAAACTCGAGCCCTTGACGCCTACTGGTGAGTAAGGCATCACGCAGCGCTGTACCAAAGTCTCCAACCATTTCAGAATGGGCCAATATCCGCCCACAACTCATTAGCTGGGCGCAGGGGGTCAAAAGTGATTTGGTCTTCAGCAATCACGTGCCCCCATTTACTTCCACATCTCGAAGCATCCAGCGAGAGCTCAGGAGTGATACCTCTTTGAAGGTACAACCTCGGGAGATCGACATTGCCATGCTACCAGCTGTACCATTGATGTTTGAAAGTAACATCAATTCCGACATGAGCCTCGACAGTCTGGGGAAGAAATTCTCTCGAGTGCTACCTCGTGCAATCAGGAAATGGAGCTCGGATGCTGTAGAAGAACTCGAACAGTTTGCTCGGGAACAATTGGGTCTCTCGCCTCAGTCAAAACCCTCTCGCATCCCCTATGTCATTTTCCGGTGCAGAACATGCGCCAAGTGGGGACCTGGGAGCCAGAGGTTTAGGTTCGACGAGGCGTTATCCCATCAACATATTTATAAAGAGAAATCGAAAGGAGGCCCAAGGGGAGGCACTCACGAAATGTCCTTGTATGACAGATTTCTAGTAGGGCATGACACACACCCTCGGGACATCCAAGTTCTTCGAGTCGACGTCAAACTATCTCGAAAGGTGGAGAATCTGATCAGAAGGATGGGACGGAACCCCGACAGGGTGACATACGACAAGCTGCGTCACTCCACTGTCAAAGTAGTTTGCGGTTTGTGTCCCCCATAGGCTATGGATTTTGAACACGCAGTACGTCGTCGTGTTTCGGTTCTTTCTGCATATATTGTCGACGTTCGTCTCCTTCAGTTCACACACTGTCTCGGCACTCATCTTACGAAAAAGAAACAGAAATGTGGACCCGTGTGTCTGCGAAGGATTCGAAATAGAATGATGCGATCTCCCACCCATGCATGAAAGTTGTCAAGTATGGTTCAGTGGCAACTATGTTTATCCATTAGGGGAGCAGTTTCCCCAAGAGAAGTTTCCATTATGTATTTATGTATAGGCTAATTTGAATCAAGTATAGGCGATGGATGAAAATACACCAAGATTTTTGCAACGACTCGCATTAAATATATGGAATAGCATACGTAGGTACGATAAGTTCATGTGTGGTGCGAGTACGGCTTCCGGCCATTCGAAGTCGGAAAACTTGGTTATAGTTATGAATAGCGCAAGCAAACTTGACATGGCGTCCGTGCAGTGGCAAATAATTACCCCCGTCTAGATGTCCGACAGCCCCTTTATTGACTCTTCTCCCGTGCGGCGGCTCTCTCGGCCAAATCCACTCCTACAAGGATTTTACTTGCCTTCCAAAGCTGAACGAGGTTGACAATGTTCTTGGTCAAGCATACGGGGAAAGCCACCAGCGCCAAAACTTGAGGCCACGTGAAAGTCGTCAGGTACGAGGGAAATGAGATAGGGGTGTGTATCCATGGCATGAGATAGAGGGCGACGAAAAACATTTCGTTACCGGCACACATGAAAAATAGGATGTACTGTTCACAGTCTTTTAGGAGTCGAGTTTAGCGTTGGGATTGGAATACGGACCGGGTTATTGTAGTAATACGACAAAATACGGCTCACATCACTCTTTACGAGCTTGTGGCTCCGAGAACCTGTCACGAGGGAACTGGAAATGTGTCAGCCACACTGCCACGAGCCAGGGGTGTGTGATGCCTACCTGTACATGTGCATGTAGTGGCTCGAGAAATCGAGCGCGATGAGGAATTGAAAGACAAGTGCGAAGCTTGGGTATGCGGAGGAGAGATAGCAGAGAAGACATGATGTAGTACATCTTTCGAACGGCGGTGAGCACCGCCGAGGTGGAAAAGAAAGAAGACGGGCGGTGCGCACCTATCGGTCACCATGTCCAACACCGCACCAAACTTGGATGTCTGCCCGAGCGCCCTGGCGACGTGACCATCCACGGCATCGAGAAGACATGATATGCAATATGCGAGGGTGCAGTATTTTGGATGATAGCTCATGAAATGGAGGGAGAGACCGGCGAGAATGACTCGTGTGTAGCCTGTCGGCAAGGTCGTGGCTCAGCAGGGTGTTCTGGCTGCACTTTGGGTGGGGAGGGGTCTCTCACCGATTAGGTTGGGGATGAACAGAAAGACATTTTCAGAATAGGTCTGGGCGGTTGCCAAATCCACAGCGACTTTGGCATCGACGTGCCGGAGAGAGTCCCGCCGGCGAGGTCTGCGCGTGTCGGGGGAGCCTTTGGCTGAGCCATTTGTATGTGTGCTCATCGTTGCTGGCGGTGAGGACGGGGGTTGTGCGTGTCGGATTGGTAGTGCGGACGTCGCCGAGAGAGTCGAGGAGGTAGGAATGACGCGCTCGTGGTGCAACGAAAAACTTATGACCACTTTACTTGTCAGCACATATCACGTCAGCTGAATTCACGTTTCACTGGGGTATACAACCACAAAAAGAAAAAACAGTCGTCGGCTGATCGTCCAAAATGTATCGATACCGCTCCCTGCAGACCCAACACATCATTTATAAACTTTTCGGATGCTGCGAAAAGTACACCCCCACTCCAATACCGACAGCGGCCAAAATCACAATTAAAGTGATAAAGAAACATATCCACCGTTTCCGTCGCGCGGCCCGCGCGTGTTTTACTGCAATGTCCACTTCGGCGACCCTAGAGTCTCCCGTCATTAGCACCAGTCAAACAATGAACTCAACCACCTACCCTTTCCTAGTATCTTCTTCGACACCGATGGCCTTGGTCTCCGCAAAGGCGATCTGGTCGTCATGCTGGGCAATTAACACCGCCATCTGGATCGGAACGGTCAGCATGGTATGGGTTCCGCGTGAGAAGAACGAACATCGTTGAATAACTGCGCAAGTTCAGCCAGGGTGACTTCGATTCGCTGAATGTCTTGGTGACGCTCCTGGACCTCGCGATACGCTTGCCTTGATTCACCATAGCGGTTGGAAGACGAGATCTATGTGATGTCTGTTCAGCATGTCATTAGAAATATTCAAATGAACGACCCACAGCTTGTTGGAAGATTGAATTGCTGCCGCCCTGCGTGTCATTCACGATGGCAGATATCTCGTCTGCGGTTGCATCGGGTTTAACTGCATGTAACGCCGGGTCAAAGCGACTGGTCACCAGGTCAGGAAGTGGAATCACCAATCTTGAACTGCCGTTCCACACGATCCTTGTACCTCTGCCGATACTGTTGCTCGAGGTTCTGGTATCTCTGGAGTGTCTCGACAAACTTTCCGTGCACCAATGTGATCTACGATGATTTCCGGTTTCAGTGACGTGATTGTGATTCGGGCGGCGTAGACGCACTCTGTTCTTCCTAATCTCGGCGTCCTGCGTGCTGGCGCCGCCTGGTCGGACCTTGAGGGCCTGGATACGCTTTGAGAGTGCGTTGCTGTGGGCACGGGTAGACTCTGTGAGTTCGGCGAGCCGTGAATGGTTGGCTGCAGAGTCCTGCTCGGAGAGTGCATTCAGGGAGCGCGCGTGCAAATCAGCGATGGCGGTAACGTTTGCGTCGAACTCGGCAATGGACTCTTGGATGGAGGTGGTCTGCGGGGCGAGGTCTACACGGCGGGCGTGGCAGCGGAGGAGCGCGCACCTCGGCATAAAATGCAGACATGGACGTGGGCGGGACGCGCTGCAGTTCGATCGGGGGCTGGGCGGGCTCTGTCTGTCGCTGGGCCTGGGCGGGGTGTCAGTGGCATGTCGACGGTCGCAGCGCTTACACACCCTCAGTGCGGCGAGTCGGTCCCGGCCCATCGTGAGCAGTACAAATCCCCGTGAGAAAATTCGGTCGTCCAAAAAGTTGAGCCGAGCGCGACGCTCCGCTAGACCAGCACCGACATGCGCAGGACGTCGCAGCTCGCCAGGACAGTCCTCAAGGCGTCCAGGAGATCCACCGCACGGCCCAGTCCGGCGCTCGCCCGCACAAAGTCGCCGAAGGAGTCCAGCGTGAGCAGCACGCAGCCCGAGCGGCCGTCGTCGAGGGTGCACAAGCGACTCGCATCGTCGCAGCCGCTCATCGACGAGCAGCACGGCGTCCTCGCCGCCTCGGACTCCCCCCCAGAGGCAGATCCCACCGATCCTGCGCCAGAGAAGCCACCCCGAAGACAGCGAGCCTCTTCTTTACCCAAGGACGCCGACGACAGACCCCAGCTGCCTCCTGCACTCGATATCCTATGGCTCCCCGACTCTCCTCCAAACGCGAGCGCGCTGCCCCCGCCAGAGCTCTTCGAAGAGGCTCTCACCAACCTGCACATCGCCCTCCATCCCCAGACGCAGCACCGTGCCGCGTACTCTTCTCCCGCAGGTCCTCCCATAGAACCGGCCCTTGCCTTGTACTGCCCCGTGGAGGGCGGCGAATACGTTCTCGACGAGACCGTCCGCGAGTTGGCCCGTAGAACCGGCGCCGAGGTTCTCGTCATCGATTCTGTTCACCTCGCTGCAGGTGAATGGGGCCATTTCGGAAAAGGTTCAGTCATCCGCACAATCCCCTCCGTCGGCGCGCTGACCTGTCTGCCCTGCAGCAGCCAATGCCATCCAGCTGCCCAGAAACCCCCTTCACTACCATCCTGCACCACCACTTTCTCCCTCTCGCCGCTTCTCTCCCGCCACCGAAGAAGAGGAAGACTCCGAACCTGGCTTCTTTACTCCAGCAGGGGTCTCTCAAATGACTCTCCACGTCCTAGCCCCGGTCGCCGCGTCTCGTGGTCGTCCCTCCTCAGTCTTTGCCCCCTCTCATTCATCCCCCACCCCAAGTCGAATCAAAGCCTTTTTCGATGAACTCATCAACATGCCCTCTCCGTCATCTTCCGAACCATCACAACCCCAACGCATCCGCCCCCGCATAGTCTATATCCGCGACTTCCCCACCCTTGCGCCAACAGCGCCCACTTGGTACCCCCACCTCCTCAGTGCAGTACGCGCTCGTAGGACAGGACCCATCGCCCGTCCTTCGTCCCCTGTCGCATGTCCAATGACGATTGTATGCGGTGTGACGCCACCACTTGTCGGGCCATCTTCACTTGCTCTGTCAGCTTTCGCCGGATCGTTCTCGATGTCCGTTGGAGCACAGGCGCCATCCAGTCCGGTTTCGGCCACTAGCCGCCGGGGACGCACTGCTCGTTCTGGTTATGTTATTCCTCCCTCTAACACAAGTCCCAACGTTGGCGTGACGTACGCACAACCTTCCGAATGGGGCGAGGACGATTATGCCACGCGGGCGCGCGAAAAACGTCTTCGAGAGCGTCTTCGACGATGGGAAAGGAACGGAGATGCTGCACTCCTCGATGATGTCCCGCGACTCTTTTCCTCCTCTCCTCCAGGTTATTCTCCCATCACCAGCGGCCCTCCTCAAGCGATTGCTCAACCTGCTTCAGCCGATTTTGACGCTCCACGCCGCCCGCCAATACTTTTATTGGGAGGGGGCGCGTCTCCATTCCTGGACATGCTCGGGGGTGGTCAGGGTGACTTCGAGGAAGGTAATCCAGGAGGTGGTGGTTCAGGAAAGTTCTTCCGGGCTTCCGTCATACTTCCCAGTTCACGGGATCATGGTGCAGAAAGGAAGTGTAGGATGACTCGACGGAGGGAAGTAAACGAGTTGGCTATGCGATTAGGCGTTGGAGGGATTGGAGGTGTGTTGGAGGCTGGCGCAGAGGGTGTCCCCGACAGCACGTCGACTGGGGAGGCAGAGATTGGTGCAGAAACTGAGCAGATCGAGAAAAAATCAGAGCCAAGTTACGGAGAACTCGAAGCGGACGTGGAGATCATTGGATCTTCTGCTGACACTGAACACCAACCCGACGACGCTCCATCGTCGGGCCTACAATACCCCGAGGAACACGAGATGTGGGAAGACTGGAGTACGCGCGTCGAGCCTTGGTCTTCCATACGTCAGATTGCAGATCGAGCGGTTGGAAGTGTCGTCTCATCCTCCATGATCTCCCCTGCCGTATCTCCCTCCAAGACGCTTGGCACCACCCTTGAACCGACTTCCGTGTCTTGGTCCGCGATACAGAGTGCATGGGCAGCACAACGCTCTTCGCGCGATCTCCGTCGGGCCTGGTCGAAAGACGCGCGTGTCCGTGTTCCTCGTGAGAGCCAACCTAACGATGCCACCGAGGACGAATTAGATGCGCTTGGACTCGAGGACGGTGAAGACGGCCGACCAATAGATGAGGTAGTGGAAAAAATCAAGCAAGACGAAGACCTTGATACTCATGAAAAGCGACTACTGGGTTGCATCGTTGATCCTGGTACGTTGTTTTCGTTGGATCAATGGTGGATGAATACTAATACAACTTGACTAGCTACTCTCTCGACGACTTTTTCACAGGTTCATCTTCCTCCGCATACCATCGACTCTGTGAGGACTTTAGTCTCGCTCCCTCTTCTTCATCCTGCAGCTTTTCAAATGGGAATCCTAAAAGAACATGCCATGACTGGATGTCTTCTGTTTGGACCTCCGGGGACTGGTAAGACCCTCGTAGTGCGGGCTCTCGCGAAGGAAGCCGGCTGCAGGATGCTGATGGTATCACCATCCGATGTTATGGACATGGTACGCTTCCTTCCTTGTAGCTTTGCTTACCCCCATTCCTGATCATCCCCGACTTAACTCAGTACGTCGGTGAAGGCGAGAAGCTCGTCAAAGCCGTCTTTAGCCTTGCTCGCCGCTTGTCCCCTTGTGTCGTGTTCCTCGATGAAATCGATGCACTTTTCGGGGCTCGGTCCTCTGCTCGCGACTCGGGTGGTGCCATGGCGCATCGCGGGGTCATCACCGAGTTTATGCAGGAGATGGATGGACTGAAGAGCCAAGCGGGCGTGGAAGAGAGAGTCGTGGTTATTGGTGCTACCAACAGACCTTTTGATCTCGACGATGCAGTATTACGGAGATTGCCGCGCAGGTTGCTGGTGGATCTGCCTGGGGAGAAAGAAAGGGAGGGTGAGTGGTCTCTTGGTTTTGTTCTGCAGCGATTAGCGCCCTAACGTTGTCGGTGTTCCAGGGATTCTGCATATTCTGTTGCGGGACGAGACGTTGGCGTTGGATGTCGATGTGAAAGCATTGGCTAGACAGACCGAAAGCTTTTCGGGATCGGATTTGAAGCGTACGTTTGGATTTTGGCCGCCTGGCCCATGCCTTTCTGACATTTGAGCCCCTATAGACTTGTGTGTCTCTGCTGCTCTCGATGCAGTCAAAGAGGGGGTCAGCGTGCCATGGAGATCGCCAGCAGAAGCCCCTACTCAAGACGCTCCAACAAACGACTCGGATGGCTCTGCCTCGAACCCACTCCCGGCCTATTCTCGGACCATCAACCTCAGACACTTTACCAAAGCACTCAAGGAGATCACACCTTCTAGCTCTGAATCTTTGGGCTCCTTGGCGGACTTGCGCAAATGGAATGAACAATTCGGCGAGGGCCAGAGAGAAAAACGACGTATCCAAGTCTGGGGGAAGGGCAAGTTCGGGTTTGTGGATCCTTCGCTCGCTGCCGGGCAAGATGAAGGTCGCGTTGTGGAACCCCGTGCGATGGCACGGAGAGCGATGCCAATAGATGAATAATACTACAGTACTTGTTAATCGGGGTAAAAGTACGCGTAGCCCATAGATCACCGTGTCCTCGTAGAACGACGGCGCGCGTTAGTTTGAGACCCGCGGGGAGCCTCGTCTCCATCTTCCTCATCTTCGTCTTCATCAACATCCATTGCGATAGCCTTCTTTTTTCCGCGTCGCTGAGATTTCTTGGGTTGTGACGGCTCAGTCTCATCTTCATCCATCCTCGACTCATCTTCATCCTCGTCACTCGTCGTTGTGCTCCTCCTACGTGTACGCCGGCCTTCGTCTTGACCATCTTTGACAGCAGCCTCGCCTATAGGAATGAGGCTCATTACATCATGTGGCCAGTCCTCCGCACAGGCAGGACATTGCGCGCGAAGAGCACGAAGCTTTCTGAAACAATGATAATGGATCCTCGTTTTGCAGTTGGGCGTATTACAACTAGCGCCGCGTGTGATGACCTAAGGACGATGGATGCGACACCGAGTAGATTCAAGGCAAAAAGAACCCTACCTCCATGCAAATCGTGCATTCTAAACACTCTTCGGGATAATTTGACTTGAGGTACGGCAAGAGCTCGAGAAGCGCACGCGTCGAGAGTGAGTAGCGTGCGCGTCTGGGAAAAGTTCAGCACCAAGAAAGAAGGTTAGGTTACGAGGGATCGCTCAACTTGCTCTTCAGTAACCATCCCTTGGCCACGAGACTGCCCAAAACAGCCTCGGCCTGAGATTTGGTCATGCTTGGTTTCAGCGAACCTACTTCGCGGAGGGCAGCGAGCGACGACACAGAATACGCCTCACGCGATGCAAGCATAATTTGTTCGACCTGTCATACCGATCAGACGATCGGTCAGCTCCTCCTAGCTGGATCACGTACGACTGCCTTGAAGTAGGTAATCTCGAGTGGCGTGTAATCCGTGGCCATCTGGGCAATCTCATCGTCCTTTGTGTTCACCTTGACCGGTGTGTCAGCGCAAGCGACACGCTCGATGCAGATGGCTCACGCACCACGGCGTACATCTCGACCCCGGTTTGCTCGTCCATCAAATGACGAAATTCGAGGTCAAGGGGGTTGAGAGAAGAATTGATATCGGAGACAAACTTGTCCCATGCTTGTCTGCTGTCGTTGAACTGTATGTTGAGCGAGGGATCAGCAGCTTCGGGAGATGGAGGTCAGTCGCGGTGGATAACTCGTCCAGGTTCTGATCCAACCTTCGACCGCTCCTATGCATTTTTCCCAGAGGACTTGTGCGTGCTTGAAAGAAAGAATTCCGCGAGAAAAGACCGCTTGGAGGAACAAACGCTGGACGTCGTTTGTCATGCTCATCGAGGACGCGTTTAATCAATGGTCACGTCATTAGCAAGGGGTCGATTGGTCGGCCACTTTCAAACTCCGCTTCGGCACGATGGCCGACGCCACCGTTCTGGGCAGGGGGTCGATTGGCCCACCAATTCCAAACTCCGCTTCGGCATGACCGCCGACGGAGCAGATCCGAGGAGCCAATTGGCCGACGCCACCGTTCGGATGGAACCTCTCCGGTTGGCCGAGCATGACCCGACGCGCCCGGGCAGGTCCGTCATAGCAAGGGCTGATTAGCCGACAAACTCCGAACTCCGCTTCGGCATGACGGCCGACGCCACTGCTCCAGTGGCGCAAGTCAACAAAGTTAGAACCCCGCTTCGGCATGATGGCCGACGCCACCGTTCTAGTGGAAGATTCACAGCAAGTCAGTCAATTTCGAATTCCGCTTCGGCATGCGACCATTCGAGTGGGCAGATTCGTCAAAAGAAGGGGTTGATTGGTCGATGTTCCCTTGTTATGACGAATCTCGTGGGACACACGTATGGAAAAAGAAAAGGCGGATCAAGGTTGCGCCATCAATACTTCTTCCGCGAACAGCGTTCTCAAGATGATCCGAATTTCTAGATTCCAAGCATGGGGTGTGGGGCGGCTATCTCTAGTATAAATGATCTTATCAACACGAGTCATCAATCACCATCAAGACCCAATCTTGTATTTGGAACTCCATGTGTGGAATCCTTGCAGTACACGGCCTCGAAAAGCCAGCCACAGATCGCGCCCGTTTCATTGGATTATCGAAACGTCTGCGCCATCGTGGTCCGGACTGGTCTGGGTACTACGTCGCCAAGGATGCTATACTCTGCCACGAACGTCTCGCTATTGTTGGTGTCGGTTCGTACCGGCTCCGATGCAAAAGGAGAAGATCTAACGGCATGTACAGATACCGGTGCCCAACCGCTCGTGAGCGAGGACGGCAAGGTCACCCTCGCCGTGAATGGTGAAATCTACAACCATCTTTCCCTCCGCGCCAGCCTTGCATCGAGCGTCAGGTTCAAGACCCACTCCGATTGCGAGGTTATTCTACCCCTGGTACGTCGATCGCGCTCTCTGTTCATTCCTTTGGTCATATGCGTTACCCACCAGTACAAGAAATATGATAAAAATGTCCCTTCTTTCCTCGATGGAATGTTTGCTTTTGTCTTGTTGGATGAATCCGTGACGCCATCTAGGCTCATCGCTGCCCGTGACCCCGTTGGCATCACCACTCTTTACCAGGGTTGGAGTTCTAGACGACCAGGGGCAACCTACTTCGCGTCCGAACTCAAAGCGCTCGCGGATGAATGCGACAAGATCATATCCTTCCCCCCTGGCCACGTGTATGACAGTCAGGACAACTCCACCGTCCGTTACTACCAGCCTTCGTGGTTCAGTGGCGACCAAGAGAACTCGCTTGTCCCCACCACGTCGGTGGACCTCACTTTGATTCGCGAAACCCTCGAAGCATCCGTCCGGAAACGGTTGATGTCCGAGGTGCCTTACGGCGTCCTATTGAGTGGCGGCTTGGACAGCAGCTTGATCGCTGCCATCGCGGCGCGGGAGACAGAAAAGCTCGCCCAAGCGCAGTTAGAGGCCCGTCAACGCAAGTTAGCCAAGGCCGCCACCAGTGGGCCCCCAACGCCAAAATGGGACGATCTGAGCGAACGAGGTGAGGAGTCGAACCTATCCATGTATATACCAGCGCTCACCGATTGGCCGAACAGCGATGCTGGCCAGTTGGCCTCAGTTACACTCATTCTCGGTCGGATTGGAAAACTCTCCCGACCTTTTGGCGGCAAAGAAAGTGGCGCATTTTCTGGGTACCGTTCACCACGAATTCGTCTTTACCGTGCAGGAAGGACTGGATGCAATTCCAGACGTCATCTACCATCTTGAAACCTACGACGTGACGACCGTTCGGGCAAGCACGCCCATGTACCTTCTCAGCCGCAAGATCAAGGCTACGGGCGTAAAAATGGTGTTGAGCGGGGAGGGTAGCGATGAAATCTTCGGAGGTGCGTAACACGGGGATGCATACGTCCGAGGAAGCTGATCCATCTTCCACCGGCAGGATACCTGTATTTCCATGCCGCGCCCGACACCACGTCATTCTACCAGGAATGTGTACGCCGAGTCAAAAACCTCCACACAGCGGACTGTCTCCGTGCCAACAAGTGAGTAGGCTTTCGTTCCTCGATCGTTGACCCGCAGATATCGACGATCTCACAGGTCGACCATGGCATGGGGACTCGAGGCCCGCGTGCCTTTCCTTGACAAGAAGTTCCTGGACGTTGCGATGGACGTCGATCCAACAGCAAAATTGTTTTCAAAGGGGGCTTCGCAAGAATTTGATGAAGATGGAAAACCAAAGATGGAAAAGGTCAGTTGACCCTCGGCCCGCCACACCCAAGACCGAGGACTAATCTTATCCAAGTACATCTTGCGTAAAGCGTTCGATTGTTCTCCTGACGGAAAAGTGAGTGATGCCCGCAGGCCAAAAAAAGGTCGTTTTCTGGAATGAACGTGATACCATTGATCTCTAGCCCTACCTACCCAAATCGATTCTCTGGCGCCAGAAAGAACAGTTTTCGGACGGCGTCGGGTACTCGTGGATAGACGGGTAGGTGTCCGACATTGCCAAGTGATTGCATGCTTTACCGAGATCTCCCTTCAGAATGAAGGATCACGCCGCTGCGGTCGTCTCGGACGAGGCGTTTGCCCAGCGGGCCGAACGCTGGCCCGTTGACACGCCCGATACGAAAGAGGCATATTTCATCAGGGAGATATTCCAAGGTACACGCGCCCGCGTCGCAGTTCAAGCGTTCCGAGGCTTACTTGCTCCTCAGCTCACTTCCCGTCCGAAGCCGCGGCCACGACAGCCGTACGGTGAGTCACATCAAGGGTTGGCCTGTTCACGTGTGATGGGTGCTGACGGCGGTCTTTTTTTTTCCAGCTGGATACCGCGTGGCGATTGGGGGTGCGCATCAGACCCCAGCGGACGTAGCGTCAAGATCCACAACGCGGCATACGAAGCGACGGAATAAGTCTGATAACACGATGGCAATTTAGTATACATGCTGAACGAAATTGCGTTGAAACCGCGCCAGCGAGGCTTGGTTATCAGAATCTCGGATTAGAATTAGATTGTCAATGTGTGTTCCGCAAATAGAGAATGTCATAAAAAAGAGGAAGGGAAACCTCAATGAGAGTGATAAGGTATCGTCAAACATTTTCGGGTACCGGTGGACAGAAATGCGGCCGCGAGCAGGCGGAAGAATGAAGGAATGTGTCAGTCATGATGCAGGGAAGAAATCAATGGAGCAAGCGAGTGCAGTGTGTGAGTTCAAGAACGCTGTGGATGAATGCAACGGAACTCGGTTATTAAGGAGGGCAGGTGAAGTCTAGGCAGAACGACAGCAAAAAATGAAAAACAAAAAGTGTAGAATATCATTGATTCAACGAGGGATCCTGGGCAACGATTTGACGGTATAAGCCCACTCCCGAGTCTTCCGACGCAACAGGAGAGAGCTGAGGCTTGTTGTTGTTGGTCGGGGTCGTGGCCGTCACAGTGGCGCGGGTGGCTGAACTAGATTGAGAGGTTTGGCGAGGTCGCTTCGCAGGGGGGTTTCCACGGGTGCTAGTGTCCCAGGCAGGACGAGTCACGGTTGCCTTGACGGAGTGGCTGTCGTCCGACGTAATAACGCGAGTCTTGGTACTCGGCGCTGTCGGCGTCTTCCTGCTTGCAGGTCGCAAGGCGGGTGATTGATCACCCGACACCAGCCGGGTGCCAAATTTTGCGTTGGCTGAGGACTCCCGGGCGTAAGAGGTCCCGCCTGGAGACACGCGTCGGGTGGATCCGCCAACGGCGTGTTGCTTGGGTTTCAAAACCGGCTTCTGGAGTGTGATCTTGTCAGCACCCCAGTAAGAGAAGCTCATCTTGCTCTTCTTATCCGAGTCATCCGAGTCGTCTCCATCTTCGTCGTCGTCCGGAAGCGGAATGATCCTTGGCTTATGGGCTGAGTGCGCCTCCGCTCTGGATCGAACAACACTAAAGGAAAGGTCAGATGCGGCGATGGGCGCATAACGGCGAGCTTACTCTTCCATTGACACGACACCTTCTTTTGGTTGGACTACGTCTCCGATCGCCCATGTCTCTATCTTTTGGGACGATGCATGAGCTCGTGGTGGGAACATCACAAACACCTCACATACCTTGATAAACTTGTACAAGTTTCGCGGCTTTGTATGCGAGTTTCGACGACCAGATGTCGCATATTTTGACTTGCCTTGCATATCTGGCAATGAATTTGTGCGCGAGTTCGTGCTGGATACCAGTGGTAATGATGTGGTCCCAGTACGCTGGCACCTCAATACGACATCATTGAAAACCACCAACCACAAATCCTTTTTGCCTCCCATACCACCACCGCTAAGAACATCGCTCAGCCGTCGGAACGATGTCTTACCCTTGACGTTCTTCGTGGCCATCACCGGTGGGGGACTCGATGCTTTAGGTGATAACGAGGCTGACGTCGATCCTTCACGACCAACGATGATCTGCCTCTCCTCCAAGAGTAGCCGGGAGGGTTTCGGGATCGCCAGCTGCTTCACCTTGTCAAGGCCCTCGATACGCGCGAAAACGTCCCTCGTCTTATCTCTGTCCTCTTTCTGGATCTTCTCGTCCTCAATGCTGCGCACGATCGATTCTACTTCGGCGACCATCTGGAGGGTGCTCTCGTATTCAAACGTGCTGGGGTCGGTGTGGAAGAGAAGATTCTGAAACAGGAGGGGATACTTGAGTAGACGCTGGAAGGGTTTCGACAATGTGATTGCAAGACCAGTCTCGCCCTTGTCGACGGCCGACTCTTCCAGTCGCTGCAAGGATTTGCACACCTTGAGCCATTCCGCAGAATCCTGATTCTTGGGCTTTTTGGCAGCACTCGCCGTGGAAAGGGCATTATCAACTTGCTCGAGCGCACGCTCAAGATGGAGAACGTAAGTGGCATAGCCTTGGAAGATGTGTGACTGTGCCAAATTAATAACCGCGTTACCATCGTTCAACGAGTACGTACGTTGGAGACGAAGACGTCTGCGAGCGACCGGACGAGGGGGTATTGTTCCTCATATCGCTTTCTCAACCCTTCGCTGAGTTTGACATGTCCGTCAAGGACGCCGCTCTCGATGACTTCCAGACATATTCGCAGGTCTTCGGGGAGAAGGTGTGGAGGAACAGCCTGCAGCGACGCATCTGGCTGTGTCTGTGATCGCTTAGGCCTGCGGAGTAGACGGCTGTGAACCGTCGGCGTCGTCTTGGCGCTATCTTTGCGTTCCCGATCCTTGTCGCGGTGTTCGCGCTCAGGACCAGACTGCCGGCCAAGCGACTGTGAAGATGCGTTGACCTGGTTCATGCGCTGGTTTGGGGGGAGTGACCCATGAGAACGCGATGGGAACGGTACCGTTTCTTTGACTTTATTACTCTTGCCACCCAAAACCGAGCCCACACGATACGGCGAACGAGGATGACTGTGCTTTGCAGACACATTCGCCCGGTTGCTTTGCAATCCAGGGAGACGGTCGTCCTCCATTTCTGACTCGGCCGATTCGTCGTCGATGTTTGGCGTGGTGGGCGCCAGAGACTTGGTCTCGGGGTTGACAGCAGAGGTGCCGTCGGAACGAAATCCGATGGGAGACATGAAACGAGCAGCGATGGGAAGTACGTCGGAGGACTCGTGTGGAGAGCCGACGCGGGTATGCAGAGAGGCATATTCATCATAATCATATGGCGATGGCGAGGCAGGAGGTGGTGATGCAAAGGGATGGAGGAGGGGCTCGACAAAAGTGTCCTTCATTTGTTGGAGATCGTTGACGTAGCTGGGTCGCATATGTCAAGAGACGACGCATAGATGCGCTAGCAAAAGAGAAGGTACGTACCGCTCCTCACTGGCGACGATCTCCCAAAGAACTTCTTGTCTTGTGCGCTCGCGGGGACCAAGATTGCTCACGAGATCCTCCTCTGCACTCTCGCTCCACGAGGAGACGGCGAGGATCCGCGTGCTCGTGTTGGACATTTGAGAGTAAGGTGTTCCAGAGCGCACGGAAGCAGGATAGGGCGATACTGCGGTGCGTGTCGAGGTTGCCTTGCTCGTCTGGAGAGGGGCTGGGGGTACGACGGTGGGTGTGCTGGTCGTGGTTGATTTGGAAGCCAAGTCTGTACGCGAGGAGGAGGCAGCAGCAGCTGTAGAACCACGCGTTTCCTTGCCATGTGCGGCCTGAAAACGTGAGACTGTGGTTTTGAGGGGGACAGCCGCAGGCGCCTGGGTGGTTGATCCGGAGATAGTGGGGCTCGTGGTTGCATCGGGCAGGGGCTGTGAGGTTGAGGGTCCTGATGGGGTCGGAGGGGGAGAGATGAAGGCGACTTTTTTCTGTATTTCCGAGCTAGCGGCGGTCTTGGAGGGGGGTTCGGAAGGATCTGCTGTGTGGGGCACGGGGGAGGAGACGGGGAGACCCACGCCACTGTCGTTGTCGGCGTCGTGTGGTTCCTCGATGGGAGGGAGGGGCCGGGCGGAGAGGTCGGGGAGGGGCTTGGTGGAGGCGATGGAGGACGGCGTGCCGGCGTTGGTTCCAGTCGTGCCGGCGCTGGCGGACCTCTGTATCTGGGCGGGGACGATGCTGAGACGGCTCTCGCTGGACGGGGGCCATTCTGGGAGCGGGGGGAGCTGGAGGAGCTCCTTCTTCTCGCGAGCGGGGGAGTGCGAGTTTGAGTTGGTCGTCGAGCTGGTGTCGCTGCGGTCCTTGTCCCTCTCCGTTTCTTTTTCCTTGTCCTTGTTCTTGTCCTTTGGCTCCTTGGACAGGCCGCGGTTGAGCCTGTTGAGGAACGCCTTCATGGGGACCGTGGTGACGAGATGGAAGAGAAGTGACTCAGGACTTGCTCAGCGCGACGAGCTCATTTCCGGCGTGAATCACTGACCCGACAACTAATAATAAAAACAAAACGACATGCTCCCCGCACACGAAACAAAACACATACCCGCCCTCAAATACACCCTCCTCGACCACACATTCCACCTGGCCCAGTCGGACGACGGTCGCAGCAACGGCACCGCCCTCTGGCTCGGCGCCCAGATACTCTCTCTCTATCTAGTCTGCCATCTCAAACCACCACTCCCGGGACACAGACGTCCCCGGGCCGTGGAGTTGGGCAGCGGCGTCGGCCTCACGGCGTGCGTATGTCGTCCCTCCATGACACCCCTACTCAATAGTGACACAGCCTCGTGTTGAGCGCGCTCGGATATGATGTACTTGCCACTGACACTCCACATGTGTGCAATTCCGTATTGAGGCACAACATCGCTGCGAATCTGCCGCATCTCCCCACCACTGCGGGATCCATCCAAGTCCGCGAGCTGGACTGGAACGTCGAGAGTGACAGATGGCGATGGGGTGATCCCATGCGCATCACTCCCGATGGGAACCCCTGCGGAGCGAATGCAGAAGATCTGCTCGCTCCACCCTTTGATTTGATCATATCCAGCGATACGCTGTATGACGTGTCACTCGTCCACCCTTTCTTCCGCACAGTGCGAGCCCTCGCTGCATCCAGCCGTGAAATCAAGCCACCCCTCTTCCTCCTGGCGCTCGAGCGACGGGACCCGCAGCTCATCAATGAGGCGCTCGCATGTGCCCCGGCGCCATTGACCCGGGTGCCGGACAAAAAGGTTCGCAAAACGCTGGAGCGATCTGGGATACGCTGGGATACGTCTGACTGGGAAGGCGTCGAGATCTGGAGGGGTTCAATGGCAGTATAAACTCACGACCACTAGCCGGTCCGATTCGGATATGTGGCTGTGCTGATGTCCAATACATGGCTGACGCGTCCCCGAGCTGTGCTGCACCAATATTAATAAGACCTTCTCTCCTCCTCCCCTCGTCCTCGCCCCACCACCATCCCTCTAGATCCAGTAAGCCGCTTCGTCCTCGCACATCCTCACCATCCTCATCCGATTCCCTAGCGTACACACACCATGGCCCCCAAGAAGCGTTGCCAACTCCAAGCTGAAACACCCTGCAACTCTGCAGTCCTCCGCATCGTCGGCCAATGCCCACACTGTCGATCCGAATTCTGCGGTGCAGTCCGTCCCCAGTCGACTTTTTAGTTATCGTGTGACTCATGCCTTGTCCCTAGCACCGTCTCCCAGAGCACCACAACTGCAACAAGCTCGAAGACTGCCGCCAACAAGCCTTTGAGCGGAACAAGGCCAAGCTCGAGAGCGAACGGACTGTAGCCTCCAAGATGGCCACCGCATGACCTCTTTGTGTCCTAGTCCTTTCCTTTGCCACACCACCTTCCTCACGGTATCAACGTGACATGACCCTTGCATTATTATTTATCACCTCCTCATTAGTACATACTCATTCCCGTTGATATTTTGTGACACCACCCCCCTTCCTCACGGCATGCTACATGGCTTGCTACATGGACTTGTTGTGGTTTGGATACTAGTTAATTGAGCATTTTTTCCCACTCTGACTGGGCCCAGTCCGATTTCGGCCGATTAGATATTGCATTTCCGGATGCCACTCGTCTGTGAGAAGACGCGGTCTTAGATCGGTGCGTTTGGGGGCAGCTGCAACAGCCTGACATGACGTGGACAAGAACTTATCGGCCAGAGTCGGGAGATGCGCGTTTGTTTCCTAAACCGCTTGCAGGCGGCCGAGGAACAGCTGACCACAGCAGATTTATCTACCCTGAGTTGATTTCTCTCCGATTGTTACGAACTATTTAATTCCGAGTTTGGTGCCGAGCTGGGCCCATCTCTCCTCCTTCGCTTACTACTATCCGGTGCGTTGATTTTCAGTCCTCTAAATCACATGCGACTCTGAATCGAGCGGTGTCTGCGTTGCTATCGTCGTCGATTTCTTTTTTGCTCCTTCTCATCGCCTTCGTGCTCACCATGGCTTCCAGGCTCCAACAAATCCATAAACATCTCTCTGATCCAACTGTCATGTCGGGCGGTTAGTCTTGATCCGTTGACTCGGCCATGAGCCTGTCGTGACTCAATTCGCTTTGCAGAACTCTGGCAAAATGTCCCCCTTGCCCCACCAGACAGGTGTGTCATGTCCATCAGACCCTTTCCACAAACCGACTCGGAACCGTCACCGTGGTGGACAGCATTTTCAAGCTGACGGCCGCTTACAATGCTAATCCACACCCGAAAAAGATCAATCTCGGCGTGGGAGCCTATCGAGATAATGATGGGAAGCCATGGGTACTTCCCGTCGTTAAAAAGGTGTGTCATGATAATGTCTACAAATACGTTGCCGATGTATTCATTTGCTGGCAGGCGACCGAGAAATTGTTGAGTGACCCCCTTTATAACCACGAATACCTGCCCATTACTGGGTTGCCCGAGTTCACCTCGGCTGCTGCGAAACTCATCCTGGGTTCGGATTCGCCTGCCCTTGCCGAGGGACGCGTTGCCAGTGTACAAACTATCTCCGGAACAGGAGCAAATCACCTCGCTGCGTTGTTTCTCAGCCGGTTTTACGGGTTCAACGGACCGAAACAGGTCTTTTTGAGCAACCCCACATGGAGTAAGCCAGACATCTATCTGTCTTCATGAGCAGCACTTAGGTCGGCGTAGTCGTCCATCACGCTCTCCTCAAGAATGTTGGCATTACCCCGGTTGAATACCCTTATTATGATCCGCGCACTATTGGACTTGACTTTCAGGGTTTCAAATCGACCTTGGAGAATGCGCCACCACGTTCGGTGATATTGATGCACGCGTGTGCACATAACCCCACTGGAGTGGACCCGACCAGGGAAGAATGGAAGGAACTGGCGGAGGTGATCATCTCAAAGCACCACTATGCGTTCTTCGACTGTGCATACCAAGGTTTTGCGAGCGGGGACCTGGAAAACGATGCGTGGGCGGTAAGATATTTCGTCGAGAAGAAGGTGCCGATGCTCGTATGCCAGGTACGAGATACGTATTTGCACCAACGGGCGCGATGTTTACGTAGGCAATTTGACAGAGCTTTGCAAAGAATGCTGGATTGTACGGCGAACGAGTTGGGGCGCTGCACATTATTTCCCCTGACCAGGACACTGCTAATCGGATCAAGAGTCAGCTGTCGGTGTTGCAGCGGAGCGAGATTAGTAATCCTCCGATGCACGGAGCGCGGCTGGTGAGTGGTATATTACTGTGGGGGACCTGGATGATGACCATAGGTGCAGATGGCGCTGATCCTGAACAACGAGGAGTTATTCGAGGACTGGAAGCGGGATGTCAAGACGATGGCGCACCGGATTATTTCTATGAGGGAGGAGCTGTACCGACTGCTGACGGAGGAGTTAAAGACGCCAGGCAAGTGGGACCACATCACAAACCAGATTGGGATGTTCAGGTGTGTTGTGAGGCTGGCGTACTCGCGGGGATGCTGACCGGTGGTGCAGCTTTACGGGGATGAACGAAGAGCAGTCGCAGGCGTTGGTGGACAAGGCGCATGTGTACATGACGACGAACGGGCGGATATCCATGGCAGGACTGAATACGCACAACATCCGATGCTTTGCGGAGAGCATGGACAGAGTCATCCGCGGTACCCTCATCGCAGCATATGTAGAAATGTAACAAGCGACAGTGACGTGTGTTTGGAGCTGTATGGTGACGTCAGAGTGTGCCTTGTGTGCGATAATGACATCACACCCCCGAATCTGGACCCACCCCCCGCCGGAACGCGCCGCAAAACGTCGCCCGTTGCGACCGATCAGTCTTCGCGTCTTCGTCTTCGCCGTCGTGCACGTTCTCGACGAAGCCTTGCTCGCCGTTCCGCCCGTCGACCAGTAATGTTTCGCCCCTTTCAGTCTCAACCGGACTCGTGCTGCACTTGATCGTTATTTGCCGCTTGCCTTTAATTGCGTCACCTCCCACCTCCCTGATTCCCCACCCGTCCCTCCTCCTCGTGTCCCCTATACTTCTCCCCCCGCCCTACCCCGAGGCCTTTTAACCAACGGCCTCCGCCAAAGTACGTCTCTCGTCATTTTCTCTCTTGCGCTCTACACAATGGGCAATGTAGTGTCGCTAGTCCAGATTCAACATTCCACGCCCACTCTGGGGGACCCTCCAAACCACCCCTCCCCGAGGTCTGCCGCCGCTCCCTCCCACATAAACCTGATTGCCCCCCAGGCGCTGAGCGCCTTTGCACCCTCTCCTCATCCCTCCCCGTCTCTCCGTGATAATCCGTTCGATTCACCGCCCTCCTCACCGCCACTCCCTTTCTACACCGCCCCCTCTACCCCCGTGACATCTCCTCAGCGAGAAGATCCTCCGCCGGACACTCCCTCAGCGTCCATCCAACAGGTCGCTGCTTCTGCCCCACCTTCATCTCCACCACCCACCGCTCGTCTTCTCCCCTCTCAGTCCTCTTCTTGCGGTATTGAGACGATACCGCCCGCAGACGCATTCGTTGCTTCCGACCTGGCGTTAGACTTCACACTAGATGACGAAGGTCTAAGCACTCTTGAAAAGATATACCTATTTTCTCGCAGTAGATCTGCGCATCACCGGTACGCACAACGACAACCTCTATCATGATTTGTTCAGGTTCTCATCGGTATTACAAGCGTCTTCATTTCGCATGCCCTCCCCTCATTTCTCGCTAACGTGACGCCCCTTGAAGCAGCAGAGTATGTCCTGCCTCTTCTTCCGAGCTTGGCGATGGACGAAGGTACCCCTACGCTCGACTCATAGATGCGCATCTGACATCACTTAGACGAAACCGTAAAGGAGGCTCTCGCCTCCGAGCTGGTCGAGATACTGTGGTGGTTTCTGACGGTATATCACCGTGTTTGCGCTTCTCTCCTTGTCCGGCTAACGTCTGGCCTAGCACTGTCTCCTTGTGGAGGAACCTCCAGATCCTGGAATTATCCCCGTCTCGCGACAACGGGAGGGCAATGACGTGACCTTGATATCCGTACAGGCATTTACGCCCATTCTTGGGACACTTCTCCTCAGTCCCAACGGCATGGTCAGTGGCCCTGCTAGATGTACTGTTGTTGATTTGCTTTGCCGGATCCGAAAAACAGACGACGCAGAAGATTCTGGGTCAACGAATACCCGACCTTCAGACAGCAGTCATGGACTTTTTGGCCGAATACAGAGACAAATGTTTGAAGAAGAGCTCATACATCAGCTCGTCATCGGAATTGGGCGCCTAGATGCGTCAGTCGAGGACGAGGATGTTGCAGACGTTTGGTATGACGCGACCGCCCGTACACCTGCTGGAGAACTCCCAGACGGTCGACATTGTACACCAAGCTTCTTGGCAGGCGACCCAGCCTCAGTGAACCCATATTTTCCCCATCCTGCATCACTTGAATCGTCACCGCCCATCGCAACCACATCCGGAGGTTTTTTGTCACCACCGGCCGGTGTCCCCTCGTTCCAGTTTACTCCCGAGCATTCGCTTCGAGATCCTTCACCCATGGTCGGTATGGCATTCCGATCTGAGGCAACATGCGTAGGGATGTTACCTACCTCGGAGTTGCACACGGATGCTGAGACTCACCTTCTAAACGGAATTCCCTACCCAGACCATCGATCCCCGCGGCAAGAAGGCGGCGAAGCAGATGAAGATCTTGACCCTGGTGAGCAAGCAGCTGTGGGTCGATTGTCCAGTATGAGTTTGATTGCTGCTGTAGCGGCAGGCGGTATGTCGTGTATGAGACCCTCCCTCCCTCTATTGAACAATATATCTGGCGGTTAGGTTCTCTTCGGATGGACACCCAGCGCGCCTTTATACGAGAAGTCGAGCGAGCCTGCAAGGATCCAGTACACTGGGTGAGACGAGAAGCTTCTTTCGCCCTCGGCGCCCTCGCCAAAGTAATACCTGAAGAATTAGTGGTGTCGTCGCTCGTGCGTGTTGCTTACGTGCTGCTTTTAGCCAACACATGCAATTTTTCTTTAGCTTCCGCTGTTTGAAACGCTGCGGAAAGATGCGATCTGGCACGTTCGTCATTCCTCCCTGTTTGCACTGCCAGCCGTGCTTTCCCGCCTCACCCCCGCATTGCGGCGTTCTGTTGCTCTTTCGACTGCTGTGCCACTCTCGCGGGATGAATCCCCCGCTGTTCGCTCTGGGGTGCTTGAGGCCCTTGGCGAGGTATTATATTCCTTCCACGCAGACGAATGCGCCCCACCAAACGAACTCCTTTCGTTATTTCTCGGTCGTCAAGAAGACCATCCAGCTCCTCTGACCATCGCTTTTGGTCTCCCGATTCCACTTCCCTTTGGTAAGATTATTTCTACCGATTCTCTCAAGTCTCGGACGGTTAAGCCAGCTCCGTCTAAATTAGATTTATTTTATGATGATCCTGTTCGCCCCCTAGCATGTGCATTCAACTATCCTGCCGTCGCGCTTACGTTGGGTCGAGCCCGATGGGGAGAGCTGCGTTCTTTGTATCTTACCCTATCTCGGAATAGGTCAATGAAGGTTAGGAAGACTTTGGCAGCGAGCCTGGGCGAACTGGCGAGAGTCATTGGTCCAGAGAATGCTCGACGCGATCTCGTCGACGTCTGGTGGGACGCCATGCGATGTGCAGAGGATGGCGACATACGGTTGAAGGCCATCGAAGCACTTCCTCTTTTTGTTAGCGCGCTAGGGGAAGGGGAAGCAAGGGATACTATCTTTTCTGGTTTGGTAAAAATATGGGAGGATGGTTGGTTACGCAATTGGAGGGCCAGAGAGGGTATCATCAAAATCATCCCTGACCTTGCCGGCGCAGCAGCGTACCCAGAATGTATACATCGAATCCTCAAATGGGGCCTGGAAGATGATTTTGGAGCCGTACGGGAGGTCTCGATATCAGTGGTGAGTAAGTATAGTCAATCATATTTCGCTACCTCAAGGCTGTCCAGGTCACGTACATGCGGCGAGAAGATGGACTATGGAGAACTGCTCTGGATCAACTGCAGCACGATATTCTACAACTGGCCTATGCTCCTTCCTTTCGGAAACGCATGACGTACGTGACTTGACTTGTGGATTCGACGTTACTCAGAGTGATGCATCAGATACGTTGCCTGCCAGCAAGCATTGGCCTCGGCTTCTCAAGTGGATAGCTACTTGGCAGACCAAAGTAATTGGCGAGCCCTTGAGCGACTCGCCAGTGACGGCATCGTTGGTGTCCGAATTGGCGTCGCTCGTCTTGCTGGTTGTCTTTTTGGTGGGTATCAAACCACACAAACGGCTCAAGTGTACTAACTTTGGCCACACAGATAAATTTGCACGGTGTTCTGCTCACGTTCCACAGCCGGTAGTTGCCTTGGTGGATCGATTGCGCATGGATTGCTCTGCAGAGGTGAGATCATACGTACCCTCTCCTTTGGATCAGCCGGCCTATCTGGATCATTCTGGACCATTCGAAACATTTTCTCGCCCGCCGCCCATGACGCATCGAGGCTGATCGAACTCTTGCCGCCTCCGCTGGAAGAAACCACCTTGATGCGATCCTCGGATAACGACGTATGTTTGCCGCACATATACATTATTGCAGGGACGTTTATCTAGTACTTACGCCCATCCTACTGATGTGATTGTATTGTATCCTTGTCTCTCTGTTTTACGTACATACCTGGCCTCTTGGGCCAACTTGGGTCCGGTTTACAAAGCGCTACTTACCAAACAAGATTCGCAACTTGAAAATGTTCCCATCCCACACAGCCTGCAACCGGACCGTATATCGACCACCACGTTTACCGCATTTTTGCGGACTATCATCAAGGCAGAGCTGGCTCTTGCAGGTACCCTCACGTTTCACCCCTTCCCGCCGCGCGGTCTCCGTTCTACTACCCTCTGAGACTTCACATGCCGGTATGGCGGGAATAAAAGGTGTACACTCTTTCCTTGTTGTCCGTTATATTGTCTTTGGTATTTCCTTTTTGTTTGTGTACCGCTCCCTGCTGAACCGGGACAGGTCTGTTCACAATATGTAATGCCATCACATGCAGCGTCGCCGTTTGGAACTATAGTCTCGTTAGTTCTACCCAGCCAGGTGAGTCGTGTCAATGCCCACGTTAATTGCACTACCCACCAGACTCAATATGTTCTCTCAGCACAAGTCGATGTCTATCTCATCTTTTTGGGTGCATTTTCGCTTCTTTCAATCCTTACCCTGTGCGTCCAAGGCTCCAGCAGGAGTCCTGATTGACTGATAGAACGCTAGAATTTTCGTTGAATTATTATGCACCAACGCGTTGACAACTTGTGTGTGGTTTGAGTGTGCATGGGTAGCCCTTTTCTGGACCATGCAACTTGGTTCGCCTCCCCTCGCTCTTTCCTTCGTAGGCTCATGATACCCCGATAGCTGGTGGTGCTGCTTTGATTGCAATCGAATCTGAACTAGCATGTTCGCGCGACAGTATGTGGCCCACTTCAGAACCTAGTACGGTCTGACTGTTTAGGATTAGCTACCGCATTCCAGTATACTCTTTGCACCTCGGAATACGTGCTCCTTGCATGTACTTGGATGTGCACCATCATGCGTCAGTCGTCCCCCACGTCCGGCGCTAGCGACTCGCTAACATAGATCGCAGTGCTCGTCTATCTCCTGGTTCTCGTGTTCATCGCCGCGTCTCGACATCACGGAGAGCCAAAGGTCTGGGTTTCTGATGTTCGTGACCTTCGTGCAGTGGCTCTACGACAATGCTGCTCGATCTCACCAACTTCGCCCTTGACTAGTCGATTCAAAAAACGTCACAGTGCGGATATGTATACCCCTTACCCCCCGCGTTCTTCACCTGTCCAGACTTCTCATTTTCCTCGCCATACGGGTCTCAGCGACGAGTACAAGATAGAACCCTTTCGCCCTGTCCTTGTTGCACCACAGCAGATGGATATTCCCCATTCTTCAAATCTCCCCGAGGCCATCTCGCTTCCCCCTCCAGCAGCCCCCCCAATCATACCATCATTCGCGAAACCTATTCCAACCTTGCCCAGAGACATGGGGAACGAGCGTTCGCTGTCGCTTGGCCAGGTCGACAGGCCACGAGAACTTGTGTCATCGATCGAATACAAGAGCTCAGATCGCCCTTCAGTACCTGTGTCAAGTCAAAGCAGATCCCTGCCCTCGCCGTCTCCACTCGGCGACTGGCCACGACGAGATGTCATGCAACTGCCTGCCAAACCCAAGCGCAAGCCACTGCCACCAAGCGCGTTTGAGTTCCCAAACAGGCATACGGGGACCATGCCATCGACCGACCAGGGCCTGCCTCCTGATTCAACACAGCCTCGGCAACGGCGACCTTCAGGCCCCAGGCTGTGGGTACCTTCTGGGGAAAGTGTTCATCGCCCAGCACCGCTGGACCTATCCGGCATCAGTAATCATGAAACCGGACATCGTGGTGATGCTGAATTGAATGTGTAGTTGGAGTCGTTGTGAGATAGGTGGTCCTGCTGCAACGCCTTGCGTAGAGGTCAATGATTAATGTGTACAGTATAGTCGGATTAAAGATTGACTTTGTAGTAAGGGTTTGGGAGGATTGCTACGATCGGTTGTACATAGATCGTATAATTGTTGTGATGACGGGAATGTCACTTTGACTTTATCCTACTACTCGGTTGATTAATCGTGACGGTGATCACCTGAGGCATCGCTCATCCCTTGTTGCCACATCACGCGGTCAAGATGGAGAACCCACATGCTGAGCGTCAAGCAGTACTGCTGGAAAGAATTCTAAAGAACGCTGTCAGTCGTCTGCCAGTTTTCTTATTCGGCTTGGTCTGACGCCCGTCAAGTCTGCATGTACAGAGATGATTCTCGAGCTGAACCACTGTGTCGAGGTACGCCCTCTCTCCGCACTGGGCCCGTGACGCTCGGGCTGTGTGATGCGATCCTAATCCTCGCCCGTTCTGTGCCCTTTCGATTCTTATGGTGATGCCACTCATCAGGAGATACTACGAGCCAATGCGTCGGTCAAGGTCGCCGCTGATCTAGCGACCAAGTACCGAAAGAACGTGCAGTATAATTTGGAGGCGACGAAGCAGGAGTACAAGTCTTGAAAAGAGGTCAAACGTTTCTTTGATCTCTGGGTCGTGGTTGGCGTTTATCGGGACTTGCCGGCGCGCGAGTTACCGGCTCGGACCGCGGAGTGTGTTTCATGAGCTCTTCCTTGAAGTTCCTTCACGTATTGTTCCTTGGCACTTGTTTTTTTTAACTCAACAAAAGGAAACTTTTAATATTCACATCGTTGCCCAGCCGGCGGTACTACTAGTAGAGTTTGCTCGAGTGTTATGCGTGCGAAAAGCTTCCGTCACAAAGGGCCTTCCCTTTTCGAGACAATGTGGGTCCATTCTTATCCGATTTGCCATGCAGCGGGACGCCTTTTATTGTTCTCACCGTAGAACCCTCCGTGTGCCCAGCAATGTGGGATCGATATTTATTCACGGCCCATTCGGGCCCTCCGTCTGATTTCCTCAAGTCCTTCATTCTCTCGCCCTTGGCCGCATAGAGGTCTACTCTTTCACGAACGTCGAGTCTGCGACACGATGCATAAAGCTTTTCTTGTCATCCGTACCGTCTTTTTTGGTGAGAAAACCCATACAGAGCGTGACCCTCTGAATCGTGCTTGGGGCTGATGTGTTTGAAGCACTCCTCACGTATTTCCACGTCCTCATCCTCATTTTCGCGTCGTGGAACATCGTGGCAGCAAAGTCTTCCGGGATGTCGGGTGAGTGAAATCGCCTTTTGAAGACGATGCGGTTCCAACGCATACTTTCCAGCGCCGGGCGCGTCCGTGTTCCTCCTCGTAAATTCCGCCTTCATCTTTGTGCTCGTGCCCATGTGAGTGATCATCTCGAGCTTGTCTGCCAAGCGCATTAACGTGTCTGGCCAGAGCGTATTTTGCTGAACTAATCTGTGCAAAGGCGAGACCTGCACACGTGAGACACGAGTGTGCCTGGACGACGTTGATGAGTGTTTTGCAGCTAGGTGAGGCATTTCTTCGGGTTTGGTCCGTTTTCGCTGACGAATATTGTAGCTGCCAGCGTTGATGTGACGGTGAGCGGACCACCGATGTACTGCCGGACGCACTGTAAGTCGCGTCGACGTGAACGTTGGACTGCCACTCACGTCACTTGAACGCCAGCGCCGTGGGCGATGTGCGCGTCATCTTCCTTGCTGGTCCAGATCAGTTGGCTGGCTACGCTCATCAGTACGTCCTATTCATGAATTCGACTCGAACGCACTGACAGATCCGTCCAGTCTTCTCATATTGTCTCACAATCTGTGTCGCCTCCGTTACTCACGCGACATCCCTTCCGGACATCTGGATCACCCCTGTACCTCATGTCTCGTGGTTCAGTCCAGGTGCCGATGTGTCTGCTCCCATGACCACGTCACATCTACCTACCCACAAGCATTCTGCGAGCGAGATATCCTGTGCTGTCTCAAAGTATATTGCAGAGCGGTGGGAGAAGCTATCACGTACCGAGCGTCAACCCGTATCATCTGGTCCTATCGTGTTTACGAAGGGCCGTCTGTCTGTTGACGCCACTCGGCCCACCTGGGCTCGCCAGCACCGAATTCGGCGTGGCGTTGACATCCCCTTTTCAAAGCCGCCGCCTAAACGCGGGGAGCCAGCCGTCTTCTTGGCGCCCCCGCCAAGGATTCATTCAAGACAAGTCGTGACATCGTGGGATTCCTATTCTCTGGAGATCAGCGAACAACCGGAGACGACGAAGACCGATTCGTACTTGACGCTGGCATCAGAAGATCTCCCACCCAGACCCTCCTATCCAGTCTGTTTGAGTGGGTACGCGCAGACAGTGCCAGTGAGATCACTGCCCACACGGAATCGATCGCTTCACGATAATTTGATTGTGTAATAGCTAGCTTACTGGGAACTTTGTAGTATCTTTGAGCTAGTTGCTTTTTGTTAAGCCCACGCCGTGCATAATATAGATGCCGACGACACACATTAAATACGAAGGTTGTCCATTGACTCCATTCGGAACGAAGGAGAAGAAGCATGATAGCGAAACAACAAATACGACCGTTATATATCCGCGAGTATGTATATCCGGAGTTACTGATTTCCCCAGGTTCATAACTCGGAGCCTTCAGAGCCTCCTGTCTCCAACCATACAACACGGGCTCGAAGTTTGCGATTCTCCTCACGAGCTTTCGCAAGCGCGGCAGTGCTACCTTCGAGCTGCCTTTTAGTTTGTTCGAGCTCTTCAAGGACCTGTTCTTCGACTTCTCCCGCCCCAATGGCGATTCCTTGTTCGGCAGCCGTTAGCGAACGGATAACCAAGGAGGAAACTGGATACCTCACCTCCGACAAGCTTGACGAGCCGCCATAGACGGAGGATAACGAGTAGCCCGACGAGTTCCCGCTCTTTGCCCTTCAGAACAAATTCAAGCACAAAGGTAGTGACCACAATAATGGCGTCAAAGAGATGTAAATGAGCGTGTGGAACGCCAAAGAAAGGCACGTAGAATTTAATCCCGAGAGCCCAAAGCGCGAGGGGTATTTCAATCAGAAAGAACGTGGTAATAGCAAGGGAGATGTTGGCTAGGACTTCTAGCCAAATTGGATTTTCTGGGGCCGTACACCCGTCGACGAGGAACTCATATGCGATGTCTACAATGACGCAAGCTGCATCAATAGCAATCTGGTGAAGTACTTGTCAATTCAGGGGGTGGGTGAAGCGAAGACGTATGTGCCGCACCAATGTCAGGATGAGTGTATGTAAACGCCGGGATTCGAGGAAATGCGCGACGTTCTCACGCCATGTGAACAAAGTGCCGTTTGCTCTGGACCTGGGATTGTCAAAGGAGATTGGGAGCAGCGGCTGTTGCTCAGCCGAGTCCTGGTCCGACATGATGGTTGCTGGTCAAGCTGCACCCGGACTAGGCGTGACTTTGATCGAGAAGGGTGTAGTCACGATCACGTGGTCGGGTGTGTATTCGGTTGCGGAAAAAGGCACTTTGCACTGGATGATGGCGTCGTGTGTTCTACGTGTCGGTCTTCGAGTCGGGTCGTGCTTTACCCAGCAGCTAGCCGCGTTGTCGCGACCACACATTACCAGGGCACTCGCAATTCCGAAGCGAAATCTTGCGAGCACCCCGCATTTTGTCAATGGTGCACGCGTTCTACGACACACGCAACGCAATCTACCTTTGATCTTGGCTGCGACCGTTATCGCTGGTTCCACCCTTGGAATCTCGTCCTTGACATCCCCGTCCACGCCTCACTGTGATGGCAAGTGCATCGTATGGATGATCCACTCCCTGAGTCCTGACAGTGTCTATTTCAAGATATATCACCTTCCCGAGCTAGTCCCTCTCCCCCCCCTCCAGAGATGTCTATGAAAGTGTACGAGCTGGCATTTGGCGCCGTATGTGGCCTCTTTGCAATATTCATCAAAAAGAGCACCTGCATGGTTGCCTTCTTCCTCCTCGGCGAGCTGTTTATCGTTCTCCAGGTGGGTCAGTCCCCACTCGAACTCCGTCACTCCCACTGAGCAGTGCCACGCTCCTGAGTACCTCGAATCCGTGTCTCTCGTCAAGGTGGACTGGGCACGCGTAGCATCTCCATTCGAGAACTTGTTCTACACGACAGACGTGTTCGGAAACAAGAAACCACCGACCGTGCGGTCGATATGGAGATGGATTGTGGATTTCTTGACGGCTGATTTCCGATCGTCGTTCCTGGCAGGGTTTGCATTGAAACTCGAGGTTAGTTGAGGATGACGACTTGTGATTCAACGTGTATTGTATGCGATGGCAAACTCCACCGGTCGTCCTGACAATCTTATTCTTTGCAATACCACATGTACTATCAGATATTGCTGTACTACATCACTATCATCCGAATAGGGAAGGAGGAAGGCAAGTTCAAAATTAGCTTCGTTTATCACTGGTGCCTAGACTGGTGACACCGTCCTAACCTGGGATTGTCATAGGAAATTAGGAGCAGCGGCTGTCGCTCAGCTGAGTTTTGGTCCGACATGATGCATGATGGTTGCTGGTCAGGCTGCACCGGGTCAAGGGGTTGCTTTGATCGAGAAGGGCGGTCACGGCGATCACGTGGTTCGGGTGTGTATTCGGTTGGCACTTGGTAGAGCACGTCCTTGCACTGGATGATGGCGCCGTTTGTTCTGCGTGTCGGCCTCCGAGTCGGATCGTTTACCCAGCCAACCGCGTTCACGCGATCACTCACTACCAGGACACTCGCAATTTCGAAGCGGAATCTTGTCCATCCCGCGAGCGCCCCACATTTCGGTGCACGGATACCTATTCTACGGCACACGCAACGCAATCTGCCTTTGCTCTTGACTGCGGCTGCCATCGCTGGTTCTGCCCTTGGAATCTCGTCATTGACATCCCCGTCCACGCTTCACTGTGATGGCAAGTGCCCTGCATGGATGATCCTCTCCCCTGAGTCCTGACGTGTCTACTTCAAGACGTACCACCCTCCCAAGCTAGCCCATCTCTTCCCCCTCCTCCCAAGTCGTCTGTGAACGCGTACGAGCTGGCATTTGGCACCGTTTGTGGTATCTGTGCAGGCGTATTCGTCAAGAAGAGCGCCCGCATGGTTGCCTTCTTCCTCGGCGGGCTATTTGTTGTTCTCCAGGTAGGTTCGTTCCCACTCGAACTCCGTCACGCCGACTGAGCAGCACCACGCTCTTGAGTATCTCGGTTCCGTGTCTCTCGTCAGGGTGGACTGGGCACGGATGGCATCTCGCTTCGAGAACTTGTTCTACACGACAGATGCATTCGGAAACAAGAAACCACCGACCGTGCGATCGATGTGGAAATGGATTGTGGATTTCTTGACGGCTGATTTCCAGCCCAGAGCGTCGTTCATGACGGGGCTTGCATTGGGACTCAGGGTTGGTTGAGAGTATGATCTGTGACCCAACATGTATTTTAAAAAACCACCAGTCATCTTGTCAATCTCATTCTTTGCAATGCCACATGTGCTATCAGATATTGCTGTACACTACATCATGATTTGAACGTCTGCCGCGGATGCAGTACTAAGTACCTGCCGAATAGGGAAGGAGGAAAAAAATACGATAGCTTCAGTTTATCACTGCCGGGTGACCAGACCGACGTCATGGGCGGAAGAAGAGCAAAATACAAGCAGGGTCCGCCAGCACCCCTCCCTGATCCCCAAACCCGACCATCACCCAAAAAACTAGGGAAACGCAAAGCAGATGTCGACGTTGACGTCCAGCTCGAAGAACCCACCCCTCCCAGGGCCGCAAAGCGCGCCAAGGAGACCAAAAAGCCTGCGATAGAGCTAGACAGATCATCTGATACGTCGCGAGAGGCGTCCCCCGAAACCGATGCATCCACCTCGAAACCAAACGAACTATGGTCGTCATCGGACGAGGATTCTGGCGAGGAAGGCGAGCATGTTACGATGGGGAATATGGAGAAGCTCTCGCGTGCATTGGATGCTGAAGCTGCCCGCGAAGCCGAACTCGATATAGAGGAGATGCAGAATGCCGCTTTGACGGGGGAAGATGAGGACAATGACGTAGGTATGGAAGACGAGGACGAGGAAGAGGGTGAACCATTCCGCTTACCAACTACCGAGGAGAGAGAAGAAGAAAAGAAAGGTGTATCTGACGTGCAGGTCATACAACGTCGAATGCGATATTGCGTCAGAGTACTCCTTAACTTTAAAAAACTCGCGGAGAAGGACAGGTCTGAGATTTTGAGTTATTGTACTGTAACATGCTGACTTGTTCTCTCAGATCACGATCAGAATATGTAGAGCAGCTGCTTTCAGACATTGCGAGTTATTATGGATACAACGATTTCTTGGTCGACAAGTTGTTCCAGCTCTTCTCAGTGGCAGAGGTATGCAACATTTGTCTTCCCTCCCGTGTAATGTTATCTGAATCGAATAGGCCATCGAGTTTTTTGAGGCGAACGAGATTCCTCGACCAGTTACGATCCGCACAAATACCCTCAAGACACGAAGACGAGATTTGGCTCAAGCATTGATCAACCGAGGTGTCAACCTTGAACCCATCGGAAAATGGACAAACGTTGGGCTACAAGTATTCGAAAGTTCCGTGCCGATCGGTAAGATAGTGGAATGCTTCGTATGTCTTGTGTTTTTCACCTGAAGCATCTCAAGGTGCAACTCCCGAGTACCTCGCCGGACATTACATGCTTCAAGCAGCGTCTTCCTTTCTTCCTGTCATTTCCCTCGCTCCACAGCCGAATGAGCGAGTCCTTGATATGGCCTCTGCGCCCGGGGGAAAAACGACTCATATCGCTGCCCTTCTTCAAAACACTGGCCACGTTTTTGCCAACGATGCAAACAAGGCCCGCACGAAAAGTCTCGCGGCGAACATCCATCGCATGGGCTGCAGGAATGTGACGGTTTGCTCATATGACGGACGGGAATTCCCTAAAGTCATGGGTGGGTTCGACCGTGTTCTCCTTGATGCACCTTGCAGCGGTACGGGGGTCATCAGCAAAGATTCGAGCGTCAAGATCAACAAGGTGACGTCCATTGTCTCGTTTCATCATCGTTTTCTAATCGCATTCCAGTCTGAGCGCGACTTTCAACTTTTAGCTCATTTACAAAAGCAATTGATCTTGTGTGCTATCGACAGCGTCTCTCCCGAGTCCAAGTCAGGCGGTTACCTCGTTTACTCGACTTGCTCCGTCATGGTGGATGAGAACGAGGCCGTTGTGGACTACGCTCTACGCAAGCGCCCAAACGTGAAACTCGTTGACGCAGGCCTGGAATTCGGCCGCGAGGGTTTTACAAAGTATCGCGGGAAGATCTTCAATCCATCTGTGCGATTGACGCGACGCTTCTACCCTCATGTGCACAACATGGATGGCTTCTTTGTTGCTAAGTTCAAGGTCGAGAAGCGTTCAAAAGTTCAAACGGGAAGCAAGGTTGCAGATATACTCGATGTCAAGTTGCCCGCCGCGGAGGAAGACGTCGCCTTCGATTCTGAAGAAGACAGACCCTTCATAGAAGGTTCGCATCGCTTTGGTTGGATTCCACCTTTTGCTCATAGATCACATCGTTAGAGGGAAAACGAAGACAGATGAAGGCGAAGGGTCTTCGGGTTCCACCACGGCATAAGGCTGAGTAGAACGCAGTGACAAAGGCGTCATCATGATCATAGGCGGTCTGTTTACCCTATACCCTATACTTTTACGTTATGGGTCTGCTGTCTGACCTCGCTAGGTCCTTATCGATAACAACGGCAGACGAATGTACGATGAGATTTGAAACGACGTTTGCTTGCCACTACGTATGCGGCATGCTGCTGTGTGGAATGGAAGTGCCACAAGGGCGAAAATGAATGTCACATACCGGTTCTCAGACCCACACCGCAATGGTGGAGTGCGAGGTTTACCCAAGGCTAGCTCGGGATTATGTTAATGACGACTCTCGCCGAGGACGAAGCGGCCAAACATTACCGTCGGCCAACACACACGATCACAGGGAGGGAAACGTACTGAGGACTCGCAGTTTTGAGGACCCGAATTCGGAAGGCCGAGCGCCAAGTAAGATTATAGCTCGTACACGGATGGGCTGCTGAAATTAAGGCTCCTGAGTGCAATTAGCACGACGCTTGACGGGCGTTTCAAGGAAAGATCCGGTATTACAGTAATTACTGTATCAGGAATGGTGCACCTCTCCAGGGTTCACCGGGTTATCGCCTAGATGATTCCCGTAGGGAACCTACGTAGTAGGATGTGCTGGAGGCGTCGTGTAGAATGAATGGTGAGATGACAGGAAAACACTGTTGGCATCCCCGCTTCCAGTTTCACCACGAATCACGGTTGCAATAAATCCACATTGGAATTAGGCGCAATGGAGAGACCAGATATATGTTTTTGTCGGGCGTATCAACAAATAACCATGGCTACACAACAAAAGGCGTTCTCATCAATGTCTCCTTGGCCCGTACTACTGGTCGAGATAGTGCATAGGCGCAACATGATTGAATTCCCCGTGGAATCTTGAGGCGTGGGTGTGGATCCAATAAGTCCGCCATGAGGGTATGCCTCGGAGAATCGACGAGTCGATGAAACGATGTGGACGACGTCAGCGTGGTGTCTTGGTACCCACTCGGTTGTCGGGTAGGGTCTGGGAGCAACAACATACGAGTCAATCAGGCTATTTCGTCCGTTGTCAGGTCAGTATGTAGTATAAGCAGACACGGTCACACGGTGTAATAATAACTAGAAAAGTGAATTGGCATTGATCCGGTTCTTGCGCCATAGAAGTGATATGTTTTGCAAGGAAGGCTACATTTTCACCGGATTGCTCGCAAGGGTTGGAACACGCCATTGCGAGACAGCATCGTGCGAAATTCCTGCTGTTACATATGTCACTCCGCCGACAAGAGTTGCCCTGGCCCTATGCGACTCTACTACATAGGAGACTGAGAAATATTTGAAAAATGTCACGATCGGCAAGTGGATAAATTAGTACATGACGTGATCCGGTGATGAAGCACCCCCTTTTTTGGGGTCGTTTGGCGATCTGCCACCGCACGGACCATCACACCCTTCCCCACGACCCGCGCGATAGCCCTCAGCAAGACCCCCGTCTCGCACTGAATTTCGTGCATATCCTTGCTCGTGTGGGCGCCGTGTGAGCTCAGACGAGTCGTAAGAGCACAAAGCGCGGGTGCGTTGACAACCCCCCAAATAATTAGGTCACCTGTGTTTTTGTTTGGCGCGTAAGCGGAGCCAAATAGGGATAAGAGAGGCGCGAATTTGTTCTTAACCGTATCTCTTCCTCTCTCTCTTACTTCTCTCTAACCAACGGCCCAGCGCTGCGTAGCACGCTCTTCTCTCTCTTGTCATTTATAGTTTTTTCATGTTCGTCTTCTATTGCTCCCTTCTCCCATGCACCTTCTGACCCTCGTATCCAGCTCACATTCGCATTTCTTGCAATAATGTCTGCTGCCGACGCCACCGTTGCTGTTCCCGTTGAGGAAGTCAAGGTTGTTGAGACCCCTGCTGAGCCTGCCCCCGCCGAGGCTCCCGCTGCTGAGCAGCCTGCTACTGCTACTGAGGAGGTTGCCCCTGCTGCCGTACGTTTTTTCATTCTGCTTTTTCAACGTGTCTCATGTAGCTCTGCAGGAAGCACCCAAGGAAGAAGAGCCCAAAGCTGCTGTGAGTATCCTGTGCACAACCGGAGTCGCATAGTTGACACGTTTTCTTTTAGGAACCTGCTGCTGAGGCTGCCACCTCTGCTCCCGCAGAGCCTGCTACCGAGGCCTCTGCTGAGCCCGCCAAGGAAGAAGTCAAGACCGTAAGTCAATTATTTACGGCGAGTCGTCATGACACCCTCTAAGTGAAAATCTTTCAGGATGCACCTGCTGAGGCTCCTAAGAAGGAGGAGAGACCAAGGAGCCCGGGCCTTCTTACTAGGATTCTTGCCCCGTTCAAGGAAACAAAGAAGCAGGTCGAGAAGAGGGTGAAGGCTCCTAAGAGCCCCAAAAAGGAGAAACAGAAGGACGAAGTAAGTAATTCGAGATCGATGTTGTTCGTCTTGTGACAATCTCTCAGGCTGAGCCCGCTGCTGCTGCTGCTGAGGCGCCAACTGCCGAGGTCAAGCCAGAGGAACCTGCCAAGGTAGAGGAAGCTCCTGCCCCAGAGGAGGCTCCTGCAGCTGAGCCTGTGAAGGAGACCGAGCCAGCTCCCGCACCTGAGGAAGCTCAAGCTGCCCCCGCTGAGCCAGCGCCCGAGTCCGCGCCTGCTGAAGCCACTGCTGCGGAAGTTTCCAAGCAAGAGAAGGTGATGTAAACTCGGTGTGAATGTGTGTTCATTTCTGACAGATTTTTCTCAGGTTGACGAAAAGAAGGCCAAAGTCGGCCGTCGTATATCAGCACGCGTGACTGATTTCTTCAAGATCAAGAAGCAAGAAGTCAATACACCTGCCAAGGTTGACGAGAACCCCCCCGTGATTGACGAGCCCGCTCCTCTTCCACCATTGGAGAACCCCGCCACGGATGCTCCTCCTGCCCCCACGGCGCCGGTCGTTGAGGCATCTGAACCTGCTCCTGCAGCTACACCCGTCATTGCTGCTGCTGCATAAACAAGTTTCCTAACAGCGGTGTTTACGATTGATACGGGCTCCAGTCTGTTTCTTTTTTCTGGTATGTCATCTGTGGACGATTTAACCACCATGACTGCGGATTCGTTGCCTTCTGTTTATGGCTTTCTTCCCTATTACATTACTTGTTGGATGTGGTTTGCTTTTACTTGACGACTCCCTCATCATGACTACCGCGATCCGTGTTTTTCATTCGCTAATGTCGATTCACCTGATTGATACCCTCTACTATGTGCATGGATCGAGCTTTGCATGTTATATAAGTCCTTCATGTAATGAAATCAGGAGGGCTCCTTGAATATGTGGATGAGTGAGACCACATTAGGCGAGATATGACTCGACTGCACGTATTCGTCATTGTCACGGAGGTTCGGTGGATCAGTCGCACCATCTTGCTGCTGTCGGAAACGAATGGTCCCAAAGTCTTCTGCTGTCGCTAAGGAGAGGTTAGTTGTCGACGAGGAAGAAGTTCTTCAAGCCGTAGTACTCGCAGACAGTTTCAACAAACGATTTGCTCCTCTAACCAGACACAAGCCAAGGGTAAGTGGTCGCTCGAATCGTTCACGCGGCCTGACCCGTTGATCACAACTACCAGTGTCTCCTGCCAATCTGCAATGCACCACTCCTCGACTGGACTTTCGAAAGCCTTGCCCTGGCTGGCGTGCAGGAAATATTTGTCATATGCCGTTCACATGCTGAACTTGTCAAGGCAGCCATAAAGTTCGCGCAATTTCATTGTCCCTCCGACCTCGTTACTCATTCCTTGTGGCCATCGTTCACCGAATAGAAACTCCAAATGGTCCAAGCCCAGTACTGGCTTGAAGATTGTTCCAATCGTCACTGCCAAGGAGACATTTTCTCCTGGCGATGCCATGCGAGATATCTACACGCACGGGATCATCACTTCCGACTTTGTCCTCGTCACGGGGGATCTCGTCAGCAACATCCGGATCGATGAAGTCATCCGTGTTCACAAAGAGCGTCGGAAGACGAACAAGGACGCCATCATGACGATGGTAGTGAAAGAGAGCGGCGCGCACCATCGGACTCGGTGTGTCTCTGAGCGCTTCTTTTCACGTTATAGCTGACGTGGGTGGGTCAGATCAAGGGGTGATTCTGCCATCTTCGTACTGGATCCGAAAACGTCGGAGTGCCTACATTATGAACCTGTCACTGGCTACCCACCCAAGAAATACGCCAATATTCCGCGCGAGATCCTCGCCGAGCACCCTGAAGTGGATATCCGCAACGATCTCATCGATTGTTCGATTGATGTTTGCTCTGTCGAGGTGCGTGCTTTTGGCTGAGGGTCCTCCCATCATTGAACATACGATGACAGGTCCCGTCGCTATTCCAAGACAACTTTGACTATGGAGACATTCGGAGAGATTTCGTGCACGGCGTGCTCACGTCAGACTTACTTGTGAAGAATATCTATTGTTACATTGCAAAGGATGGGTATGCGGCCCGTGTCAAGGATACCAAGAGCTACGATTCTATCAGGTTGGCGATTACCCTGCCCTGGCTATTGTCCTTCACTAATCCGGCTCTTAGCAAAGACATCCTATCTAGATGGACGTTTCCGCTCGTTCCGGATGATAATCACCCTGCCGGACACTCGTATGAACATCTCCGCGGGAACAAGTACATCGCAGCAGACGGTTCTGTCATACTTTCTAGGTGGGTTTGCACGATACGTCACAACCTCCTTGCTAGGTTCTCACTCGTGACGTCGCACAGAACATGCAAAATTGGAAACCAGATACTCATTGGATCAAAGAGCCAGATCGCGGATAATGCACAGATCTCCGGTTCCGTTCTCGGGCAACGTTGTGTAATCGGAGCGGGGTCCGTCGTTCGCCACTCGTACCTCTTTGATGGCGTCGTCGTTGGCCCAAATTGTGTGATCGAATATAGCATCATCGGAGCTGGTGTCCAGATCAAGGAGATGAGTCGGGTTGAACGAGGGTGTCTGGTCGCCGATAAGGTCACTATCGGGCCCAAGGCCAGATTGGAGCCCTTCCAGAAACTGTTAAAGAAATGCCAAGATGACCACGAGGAGGAAGTGGAAGTGGAAGCTGGTGAAGATGAAGACGATGAAGCTGATGACGAAGAGGAAGACGACGACGACGACGGAGAGGACGAGAGCGAGACAGAAGAAGATTCCGACTACGAAGAAGTAGAAGATAGTAAGAGCCAGTCAAAAACAATCTGTCTAATACTCATGTCTTGTTTTAGATCAGGATTCCGCTGCGCTCGAAAAACTTGGGCCGGAATCCAATGCGATTATATGGCCTGAGCGAAAGATTGACGAGGACGAAGATATCGATGAGATCGAGCACCCCAACAACCAGCGACTCATACGCATTGGTATACTGTTCCCCCCACCATTTACCCAACATATATGCTTACGAAATGTCCTGGCCAGGCGATGAAGCTTCTGACCTCGAATTGTCGGATCCAGGCTCAGTGACGTCGTCAGAATCAGAATCAGAGTCCGAGTCTGACTCGGAGGACGAAGATCGGAACGGAGGTCCAAGTCCAACATCTTCCTCTACGTCTCTCCCGTTGAGTGCCCCCTCCAACCTCGTCGCTCAAGCAGACTCTGCTGCGCTCTCCGAGTTCCAACATGAGGTTACACAGTCACTGGACCGTGCATTTGCCGAGGGTCACTCTGTCGATAACGCCGCAGTGGAGCTAAAGACACTCAGGATGGCGAGTAATGTTCCTCTGCAAATGGTCAGGGAAGCTGTGGTGGCAGGTATCGTGAGTCGGATAAAAATAGTCGAGGGTGGTGGGTTACCACAGCGGCAAGAAATCGCTGCTATGATCAGTAGGTGGGGAGGTCTAATTAATAAAATCGGCGGTATCGATGCGGTGGAGACCATCGAGATCTTGCAGGTAATGATGATCCGGGAGACGTGTGTCAGCGTTACTGATATCGATTGCCTCATAGGAGTACTGCGCTTCGTCAGACCGTTTGCCTCTTTTCGGGCAGATTCTTGCTGCACTCTATCAGGATGACATTATAGAGGAGGACGACATTCGAAACTGGCACAAGAAGCCGAGTGCGCAAGGCGAGGGGGTGAAACCTCCAGCTTCCCAGGAGAACTTGAAGAAATGCTGGACTGTAGGATCTCACATGATTAAACAGTTCGACGAGCAGGAGAGCGAGGAGGAATCTGAAGAGGACGAGGGGGAGAAGAATCTTAGGGGTGCTACTTCTACGCCACAACAGCCCGGTCCCGTAAAAGCTACTCCGCAGGCAAGTTCGGAAGAAGACGATGAAGAAGCTGATGAATCGGAGGAAGACGAAGACGAGAGCGAGTAGACTCATGTGATCATTATACAACATTCAAATACAATATAGGTCAAGTTTTTCCAATGTGCGTCCAGGCCATTCTCGTTAAACACTACTGTGCAAGAGACGGTGGGAGACGGTGTCTCAGTATTTCAAGATGATATAGAGTGCTGTCGGGGGATCGTCAGGAAGAGCGGGAAAGGCGGTATTGGTGTTCTACCATGGATGATGCCCGGGCTTACGGAGGGTATGTCAGAAAGCACACTCTCATGGATATATGCGCTACTCACATCCAACCGAGAATCGTCAGACAAATATTGATGAGCTATTGGAGCCGGGTGAGTATGTAATAGGCGCAAGGTATGGCCGCGATTACGTACAAAGTCAGCTCCACACCCCCGCTCGAAAAACACACCCAGTGGGGGTAAGATGAAAGCGAAGCTTTACGAAACAAATGAGCTGGACATCATGTTTCCGAGTATCCGCTCGGTTTGACTTACATGAGCTACAAGTCCAGGGCTTAAGGCAGGAGACAGCGTGAGTGAGAGCAAGAAGGACTGACCTTGCATATGTCGGACGCCGTGAAAGCCATTACGTGGGATGATATGGAAGAGAGAGAGACGACGTGCGGCTCATGAATTTATACTGGGTTCGATCGAGCGACTCCATGACGTCAGCTCGTTCCGTGGCTGTGCTTCCCCAACACGTTATCCGAGTCTTCATGGAACTCGCCGAGCATCTTGATGTCTCATACCTTCCCTCAGCACCACCAAACACATTCCAGACATTTGACATTTATGTCCCACACCTATTAGACACTCCGACCACACCCGCTCTCGTTTGTTTCATCCACGGGGGTGCGTGGAGATCGTGAGGCAGTCCATCTTTATCCGTCCTCGATGATCGTATTGAAATCGTAACGGAATCAGGGAAGACAAGGCTGATCATGCAGCCCTGGCCCGCAAGCTTTCCATATTCACAGGGTACCCAGTCGCGCTTCCCAACTATCGGCTCACGCCCAGGGAGCCTACGGCAGACCATTACCTCCGCCACCCAGCACATGCCCAGGATGTCCTCCGATTCCTCGAATTCGTCCTTTCGTGGTACGAGGAAAATGGGGGGTGCTTGCCTCGAAAACCGGGAAAGCTCTTTCTCATCGGTCACAGTTGTTCCGCACACATGCTTTCTACCCTTTTCCTGCGCATGCCGGGCGACCTGGAGAGTGTTGATCCGTCTGATGAACTTGTTCGGTCTACGGCAGCGATCATCATGTCGGAGGGCATATACGACATTGATCTATTACTCTCAAGCTTTCCGGGGTACAGGACCTGGTTCATCGAGAATACATTCGGAGAAAAGGGCTCTTTCGAGGACGTGTCGGCAATCAAAGCGACAATTGATCCAAGGGGCCAGCATTTACGCTGGTTCATCATACACTCTAAAGGGGACACCCTGGTAGATGAACGTCAGAGCCACGGAATGTACGATTTCCTGAGGGAAAAGTCATGTTTGGTTTCCAGCTCGTTTGATGACTTGGAAGACGAGCACAGTAGTATCCTAAGAAGTCCCCAATACATTGAAATAATCGATAGGTATATCAAGGGTGTTGTACGAGTCTAGGTAGAAATGAACGCACAGCCTCTTTTCAATTGTGCTTTATTAACAACTGGAATGCCTCTTCTAACGCCGAGGCCGCTCGCTCGCAGTCTAGCTTGGTGTTATACAGTGGGGCAGGTGCCAGCCGAATAACGTCGGGCTTCCTCTCGTCCCCGACGACACCTTTCGATAACAAATAGTCGAATACCTCCTGCATAATACCAGTGGGCAAGAAGAGTAGAGACAGTTGAGCGCCCCTCGACTCTGGGGCGTGAGGAGTAATGATTGTGAAAGCAGGCTGCGGATTCTTCGCTCGCGTTTCATCACCCTCAGGTGGGTTTTTTTCGGCAAACAGGTTGGCTGCCACATAAAATACTGATTTGCCGAGGAGGGACTCCAAGTAGCCAGTCAGCAACACTGATCGTTCGCGCAGGGGCCCCATCATGCCAACTTCTTTGAATACCTGTAAGCTGCCGAGCAATGAAACCGTTGCCAACACCGAGGGATTGGATTGCTGGTATCCCTGAGCGCCGGGTATGGTAGAGAATTTGGGGGGCATCAAAAATCGCGTGACGGGGTCGTGTCCCCACCACCCTGCATACCTAAGGTGTGGTAAAGTTCTAGTCCAGCATTCTTGTAACAAGAAGGGGCAAAGAAACGCGTACTGTGGCGCTTGATCGGATTCCCACTTGTCATGGATAAAAAGACCGCCGATACCGCCAGGACCTGAATTGAGATATTTGTACGAGCACCACACTGCAAAATCAATGTTCCAGTCATGTAAGGCCATGGGAACATTGCCGATTGCATGGGCGAGGTCCCAGCCACAGATACAGCCCTTTGAGGTGAACATATTAGTGTCTAATTCCCCTCGTGAAACCCCAGCGGGAACGACCAAAACTCGTTTGTGGTGCATACGTAAAGGCACACAAGGGGGGTCGTAAACTTACTTGTGCCTTTGCGGCATCGGTGATCGCCTTGATGGGAAACCATTGTCCGGTGTAATACTGCACGCCGCCGAAAATTACAAGGGCGATAGACGAACCCTCCTTAGCGATCATGTCGAGTATATCCGACTCGCGAAGGGTGAACTCGCCGTGTCGGGGGAACATCTCAATAATCGCATGAGCCGGGTCATATCCGTGCAAGCGTGCTTGCGAGGCGAATGCGTACTAAAGAAGTGGGCAGGTCTATTGAATTGCTTGTATGGATCAAAAAAAAACCTGCACATACTTGATCCGAGGGAAACGCCTTGCCTTCGCAGAGAATCTTGAAGCGAGTTGGGATAGGCTTGTAGAATGCCGACATCATGAGATGCAGATTCGCAGTCAACGTCCCCATACAAGCAACTTCTTTCTCCTGAGCACCTGAGAATGTAGATGTAAATACCTGAAAATCTAATGTGACCGATATTTTTGAGAGGTACACTCACCGACTAATTCAGCAAGCAGAGGGGTGACCGTATCTGCAATATCCATCCATTCACGGCCATGTGGGTGTTTGAAATGGCCTTCTACAGCCCTGTGGAATGTATTTACAAGATAAGCTTGGGTAGCCGATGTCCTCAGTGGGTCGCTCACCGAGATCCCCACACGTGCAGCTCTTCTTCAAGGAGAGCCTTTGACCGTTTAGCTAATAGCCCCAGAGAATTACCACAGAGATATGCGCATAGATGATTACCTGAATGACCAAAGAGAAGGCAGCGTGAGTGTGCTTAATAACACCTGGTAAGACAGCTGATGCACAACCATTAGGCTCAGAAAGGTTGTCGCTGTATTCCCTGTTTGTTGGGATGAAGAACTGGTCACCGGTAAGCACGACGGTGAGGTCCTTATGATCAATTGGAGGCATGCTCAGGTAGGGGATTACTAGTATGATTTAGCGAAGTTCAAAGATCATGCCAGTGATGTATTACTAGATCCGCTGGCCTAAAACATTTGTTCCTTGCTGCCACTATGTCCCCCAAAACGACAACCATGAGCCCTCAACAGGCAGATAATGCGCGAACGGTGATTGTGGTCGGCGCTGGCCCCGTGGGTTGTCTTGTGGCAATATCCCTCGCTAAGATGGGATGGAGTGTTGACGTCTATGAAGCACGGTCTGGTAAGCTGTTAATCTGTGTTTTAGTTACAAATTAGTTTCAACTCCTCCAGATTTACGGCTTCCCTCCTCCAAGGCCGCTGCTCAGCAGCGTTCGATTAACCTCGCAATATCATCTCGTGGAATCACCGCTTTACAGGCGGTTGATCCAGCCGCCACTGCCCGATTCTTACAGACCGTTATACCGATGCGTGGTCGGATGATCCACGACATTCTCGGAAATCAGCATAGCCAACAGTATGATAAGGACGGACAGGTGGGTAGATTCGCGTGTTGGTTGGGGCGTTGTGCCTCATTCGCGTGTCTGTCGGGTGTGATCTAACGGGCACCTTCTGGCGTTCTCTTCTTGCAGTGTATCAACTCCATAGATCGTGCCCTTTTCAACGAAGGCTTGCTTGAGGAGGCATCCGCCGTTCCGAATATCCGTTTTTTCTTCAACCACAAGGTTCTCTCCGTCGATTTCGACAATAGAACGATGATTATTCGGGATACAAATTCAGAGGCGAACGTCCGAGCAGCTTTTCACCTGTGCATAGGTGCAGACGGTAGTTATTCCATTGTCCGTCGCCAATTAATGAGGGTTGCAAGGTGTGCCAGCTTGTGTGGGTGGGGGATACTGACCCGAGGCACTTAGAATGAATTACCAGCAGGAATATATTCCGCATGAATATATTGAACTTAAAATGCCGGCAGGCTGTGACGAGCACGGTCTACCTGTATTCTTGCTTGATCCGAATCACCTCCACATCTGGCCTCGCCACTCCTTCATGCTCATCGCGCTCCCAAACAAAGTAAATGCTTGTCATCTCGGGTTTTCCCGCCTACCAGCTCATTCCGTTTCAAGGACAAGTCCTTCACATGCACCCTGTTCGCCCCCACCATCGAGTTTGATCGCTTGATTGGTCGCGAAGCGATCTTATCGTGGTTCAGGACCAACTTCCCGGATGCCCTCCTCTTACTTGGAGAAGACAAATTACTTAACGATTTCGCGAAGAACCCCCGAAGCCCGCTTATAAGTGTCAAGGTGCGCCTTCCTTGCACAGACTCGTCGGTCAGTGATCTCAGAGATCCGATTCCCATTAGGCAAAGCCGTATCATTACAAGGATCGGTGTGTCATACTGGGCGACGCTGCCCATTCCATGGTACCCTTTTATGGACAAGGTCTCAACTGCGGTCTGGAGGATGTTCGGGTCTTGCGGGCACTGCTTCTACAGGAGGGTGTGGCTCCTTGCAGCCCACCAACCTATTTAGACGAACAAGAACTTGCGGACACGAGGCTTTTCAATGCCCTATCCAAGTACTCTGAAACAAGGCACGAGGATCTTGTCGCTATTTGTGAACTCGCCATGGATAATTAGTATGTCCATCACCTGCTACTAGGGCGTCCATTTATTGTTTACCGCTACAGTATTGAAATGCGGCATTCTGTGACGACACCCATATACCTCTTCAAGAAGGCACTTGATAATTTGTTGTATACGATCACCTCCAGCAAGGACTCCTTGGCTGTGGTCACGCGGCCATTGGCTACTGTCCCGTTCCCATCTCCTAACCCTGCAGGATGGCTCCCACTCTACACAATGGTCACCTTCCGTCCAGATATCAGTTACGCGACAGCTCGGAAGAAGGCGGAGAAGCAGTCCACCATACTCTCTTTCGCCGGGCGCCTCGGCACCACTGTTATTGGCGCTACAGCGCTCTATGTTACGTTCCAGGCTATTCATTGGCTGTGGAGATGATGACATTACTTTTTGACGTGTCAACTTTGTAGACCCCGTGGTTCCTTTTTGCTCGATAATTCCCTCATTGACAATCTACGGAGAAATGACGGTGACATTTACCCAAGCCATGGGCTCAATGAGAATTCCCTCCCGTCGTGACCCAGGGCATTGAACGGTGATTAATTTGGGACGGTGCTACATGAGGATATCCCGCAGGGCTGACAGGCGGCACATGTTTCTGGAAGGAGTCTGGATATTAGCTATCAACCGGACCGTTCACATGGGATAAAAATATATGCAAGTGCATGTGTGCGGTGGGTCAGAACACCCGTAGGCCACAAGAAATCCTGAAATGCGCGATTATATAGTCTATGTAAGCTTTACCTAGTAAAAACACAGAAAGCAGAGTCAATAGTCGTGCTTTGTAGTAAAGATCTGGTATACAAGAAAGCAAGAAATGCAAACATAACGGAAAACAGCGGAGGATGTAGGGGGACGAGTGAATCAATGACCTAAGTCTTCTTCGGTGGCCGGCCCCGTTTCTTCTTCGTGCTCGATTCACCTAAACCATCAGTGGCAGTAGCAGACGTGGCCGCTGTAGTAGCTTCTTGTGATTTCTGCTCTTTACGCGGACGGCCACGTCTCCGCTTCGCGGGCGGCTCCTCAGCACTCGAATCGTCCGGTTTCTTTTCCTGTACGGGAAACCGTCAGTCGAGAATCAGGGACGGGGGGGCTAGTAAGATATACTTTGGGTGGTCTCCCCCGTTTCTTCTTTACCGGTGCTCCCTCTGATGGACCCGTAGTGGCAGATGCAGCCCCTGATTTCTTGTTTTTACTGCCTTTGGGACGACCGCGCCTCCTTTTGGCAGGTTGCGCATCTTTGGGTGTTGTAGCGGCTAACGAAGCAACCCATAAATTTTGGAAAAATGATAAACACGGGAGGAGTCAGACTCGGATGCTGAGCAGACCAGACGACCAGAGCTCACCCTCTGGTTCCTCTGCATTTGGCTGATCATTTTCTTCGATATCTTCGTCATATCTGTCCGCTGGGTCCTCTTGCTGTGGCGAGGCGGACATTTGTGAATGTTGGGGGAATGGTGATCACGGGGGCTTGACGGCGACGGGTCGCAGGCGGAGGACGTCCGCGTCGAGGAGAGAGGAAAAGCGGGGAAAGGGTGAAGCCCTCGTTTTAACGGAATATTATCCCCCTACCGAATATAGTTGGGACGTGTATTGCAATTGTTTCCCTCGCGTGGAATTCTGGCTAAAACTAGGATTTATTATTATCGTCGGGCAATCTGGCTGTTCGTAGATTTTTGACCCCTGATATTCGGGGGAATACGTACGTAAATATGCCGCCGAAGCACGCTGGAAATTCATTTATGTGCTCTCAGGCGGATTGATGCCGTCTGACAGCAACCCATGGCCTGATCATCCTTGGAGACCAGCCCTCTCTCATTTATTCTCCACCTTTCTTAAGTACAAGCAGGGCCTCATTTCAGCCTCTCAATAATCGCTCAAACCACCGCTCGAATCCACGCCAGCAGCATGCCGATCGGCGATTGGCGGTTGCATGGCCTCCTCGCGAAAACCTTAAGTGAACAACGTATACATGCGCAGAAAATACGCGAAGCGGTCAGATAATCAGCAGCCTATCGTATGTCGCTCCGATGGGTCTGCAGGAGCCAAGGGTCCTTTTTTGTCTTTTATTTTTTTCCTGCTCATTACTGCCGCATCTCGCCGGGCCGCGGAGTCGGCCTGCCCTTACTTACTTCAGTCGGCGATAAAATTAGCCCCGGGACGAGTAGCAGACGTGGAATATGTTTCTGGTTGGCACTGCACATTACCACTCTTCTAAATGAGACGCTTGACTCTCGCCGCCTTCGCTATTTCGCCCATCGTGCTTGGGAGAGCGCGGTTACTGTACTCGGGCCCTGAAGATCTCTATTCATTCCCAAAGTATCGCGTCACCTTTCTCAACGACTTCCCCGTCGTAAATGAAACTGCACAACGCTGGATCCAGGATGGCCTGCGGGGCGGCGAGCAGGAGTTCCTTGGCGAATCATGGGACCCACCTACGTGGTACTCTCAGCCTGGCATGAAGGAAATAGGCAGTTCTGAAGCCGGAACCTTCCACGAAGCACCTAATGTCTGTACGTTCGACATGTATTTACGGGCTCACCGAACTGACGTACCTGGGACGTAGCGCAGTCAGAGGCCTCTGGTTATTCTCTCCAACATATGATAATTGGCCCGGACAACGAGTTTCTTTGCCTCATTCCTCCCGCACGTGACACAGGGACCTCGACAGAAGACTTTGATGGTGACGCGACACTTCGGAATAGCTGGTCGCTGCTTCAGCCTTTATCCGGAAAATGTCTTTATGTGCGATCGCCGTATCTGGAGGCGCGGCTGATATCTAATTTAACCCGCTAGCATCGACAAACGTGGTTCACATACTCTTATTGTCACAACCAGGAAATTAGACAATTTAAAGAGCTCACTCCCACGCAGCCACCCACAGGTACACACATGTTTTGATTTACAATTGACGTGCTCATATAACGCCATATAACAGAGCCATATCAGCCTGCTGAGGATCCACAGGTAGGTTTCTACGATCTCCTTTGAAACTACATTCTAAGATCTGTTCAGTGGGAAGCATTCACACTGGGTCGTTCCCCGGTCGCACCAGACAGCAGAGCCGATGTGGTCGTCGCTGATCAACTTCCTCGTGCTGCAAATTTGGAAGTTGCACACGGTCCGGGTTCTCGCTACCTTGTACAGCGATGGGGTGACGGTACATTCTGCGATAAAACCGGGAAGCCTCGTGAAGTCGAGGTTCAGGTAAGTTGGATCAGTCCGTCGTTGAAAAATTGTTTGATGAATGGTTATCAGTTCCATTGTTCGATGACGATGGCCGATTCTATACTTCTCGTCCGAGAAGCGAAAACATGTTCCTATGTACTCGTGGTACAGACACCGCGACTGTGTGGTGAACCTGGGTTCAGGTCCCGTCTAGAAACTCGCAACGAGTCACTCGTCCGCTGCCGGCAAATCATTGACCCAACTTCTGACCAGGCCTCACCCTCCGAGTCAACGCAGCTTGAACAGAGACAAACGGGCGAGCAAGTGAATCTGAATGAATCCGACCACCCCCTCCATCTTCTCAATCGTAAATCCCGTTTCATTATACCTACCCCTGCGCCGCTCCAGAGCTCGCTGGAATTTGGCTCCGGTGATGAAGGTGATGGCAAATTGGACGACTTTTGGAAGCGGGCCGTTGAAGCTTTGATGAAATCGCCCGAAATCCAAGGGCTCGGCGGCACTAACCCACAAGTCTTCCTCGATCGTGGTGAAAATGGTGAAATAGTTATCGAGATTCTGGAAGAAATACCGATGGATGGCAGTGGGGATGGAACGGTACAGGGTGATGTGAGTGCTGAAGAGTATGCACGTTTAACAGACGTGCTGCGAAATGCAGTATTCGATATGAAGCGTGGTGGGGTAACAGAGCGGGAAGGCGATCAAGATTGGGAAGAAGAGGACGAGTCCCGTAACACAAGGGATGAGTTGTAATGTGGGTTGACTCCATTGTCTGGTTCAGTCTGACGGCCTTAACGCTATGTCTGTGTGCCAAATCCCGTCTAGACCTTCAGGGAGGGTGCGAGCAAACTTCGAAGGAAGGCGAGGGGGATTTTATTCATATCCGTGTCATGAAGCTGGGCGCATCAAATTTACTGCGTCACTAATCATGCCGGTGTGTAAATGAGGCGTTTTTCTTGACTTGAACGAGTGGCTAGTCCTAATTCCCGTGCATGTCACCAACTGATGGATTTTCTGCAGGAATATAGTAGAATAATTTTTTATGCACGAATAAATTATTTAGCGGCTTCGCGATTGAAGTGATCCGAGACCCCCTAGACCAGTGGGTGGGCGCAACTCGAAGGCACAGAAGCTGTATTCCCTGTAGGTACACAAGAGCCGCTCTATTTACCAACACAGCGCACCGAAGTGTCTGGCATTCAAGTTGTTTCGTCTTCATCAGTGCATCCTGTTGAAATCACGAAATGCCTGAACTTTACTTCGTTTTCTCAGAGTCCGTTCACACGCAGGCCTCAGGCACAGGCGCTGTACCTTTAAGTACACCCAGGAGCCGTTTTATATGCCAATACAATGGTCTAGCATTCAAGTTGTTTCGTCTTCATCAGTGCATCCTGTTAAAATCCTGAACTTTACTTTCCCCAACGTTCGTTCACACGCAGGCCTCATCGTCCGATATTTGGGAACGCGGTGCAAATTTATCAGTGTCACAGTGCGGCATAGAAGAATCTCCAGCTCTTCCACCTCTAGAATTTTCTGTGCTTCTGTGGCGGCTCAGGGGTCCTTCCGAAGTCTTGGTTATCGATAATCGCGCGTTTATCACCCAGTACTTCGCGGTCTCATCGTCTTCCTCATCTTCCATCCACTGTCCTCAATTCGTGTGTTCTCATGGACTGCACCCCTTTCAGAATGCATTTCTTTAGCCAGATTATCGCTGCGAGTGCGTAATTTCTATCGCCAATTCACACCCTTTTATCTGGTTTACTAGCCGACAAGCATTTGTTCCGTTCCTCTGTCCCCGCAACTCACTCCATCATCCATCGGTCCAACCCGTAACCACGTCTTCTCCCTCACGTCATGCCTCATGTGCCGAGGATTCCATCTTCCGCCTGCAGCTCATGCTGCTGACCTGTCAAAAATCAAATGAAATATTAGATCCGCTTGCGAGGATGACCCCATGGTTATCTTGTTGATACTTATGCCTTTTTTCCGCATTCAGCACCAATTGATTTCCGCTGAAGCACACAGACAGCAACCGATCCCTCCCACAGCGCAGCACGAACGTGAACACGAATATTTTCGAAATATTGCGCCACATTCATTACCACTTGGGCTTATTGCCACCAGATTTTCACTTAATTTCTCTCACGTCCTGGCTTGCTGCGCATTGCCTCGCCCATGCCCATGATGATCGTCTTTCCTTGAGGAAATATTCTCAGATGAGGTTTTATTTGCCTGATTATTTAATATGGAATCAGCGCTGAACATGTGCCTTTGGTCATATTCAGATGACATTTTTTCATGCTGGATCGGTGTGACAAAGGTTCGTCATCTATGATAGCCAATTGCCAATTTCCCGCTAGCTTGGGACTTTCTCTCCTGAGTGACCCACTGTGCATGAGGTGGGACACTGTCGACTCGAGACTGGGAGGTTCTCTAGCGATTGTATCGTGATGCAGGCATGGTTAGTTCGCTGTTCACCGTCTCACGTTTTCTGGAGCATTCACCCGCAGTAACGAGGTGTTCTGCGGCAGTTGCCTCCCTTCTTACGTCGAGGAGCAGAGACATTATACTGCCTGCAATGTTCCTCGCAAGAATAGCGAGGGTGGCTCTGGACTCTGGGCCGTGCCTGTGTGGGCTTTCGATGAGATGGAATGGGATGCTCATAGGTCGTGGATTCTGCGCGGAAATCGGCGGTCGATGGTGCTCTGCCGACACTTATACTGCCCCCCTTGGTCTAATACCATCGTGGGTTTACTTTGACGTGTCAGGATACTTTTATATCCAGCGACAGGGGTTAGCACGAGCCTGGATTTGATCCCGTGAAAGGGATGGCCACGCTGTTTCAACGCGGAATGATCCATGGCCACTCCTTCAGAGCCCGTCGTTGCATCCCCGGATAATCGGCATTGGTTGAGAAAGTCGCCGAGAGGTGGTTCGAATTTGATACGGCTTTCCCCCTTCAAGTTGCTAATGATGCTTTGACCAGCTCCCTTCCGAGTTACCTGCTCGGTGGCGGCGTATGGGTCTAGCTGTCCTCCTTATAATCTCAATTGGCCTAAGCACGATGTCTGGCCGATACTCTCCTCAGATGGAACGGTCAAGTCTGAAGGTCAGATACCTTGGCATACGATCATGCGTTCTCGGAGGGCCGTGGTGCAAGGACGCCTGCTTTACGGTATATCAAGTAACCCCCGGTTGTCGTTACCGGTGAATTCCGACCGTAACTACCCGTTGTTCAGACTTGTTCTGTGTTTCAAGACAAATCACCAAATGCTGACTGGGCTCAATCGAGCTGAAAACTCAATCCGTTCCTCGAGGGCCCGTCCCGGGCCTGATCCACCGAGTCAGCTGAGCGTTCACCACATACTTGCGTTGGAAGCCCGCAAATGTACCTTCATACATTCGAGATCCACGGATATCTCGGCGTTGTTCTGTCTTCCTCTGCAGAAGAGTATCCACTCGGCGGGAAACCACACACCTCTCGCTCAAGGTGTCGTACCGACTCATGCACAATGGATTGGACAACTATCACAGTATGGCACGCTAGGTATCTCATAATCCATAGTACTGGTCACCACCGCCTTGTCATCATACCCGGGCTCGCTTCTTGGCGATAAGGCCTACCGCCAAAAAGCGAACCCGAAGATGCACAACCAACATTATGAAGCCTTTCCGGCATTTCTGGACCCTCCAGCCGCAATTCATAAGCGCTCAATGAGCTAGCTCGGGGTTCGCTTATCCTTTTTAGAGTCGCTTAGTAACAGTCATGGCAAAAGTGCAGCCAGACGAGCACGTAACTTTGGTTTCTGCTGATCTGGGCCGCGCATGTGCTTTCACAAACAGATGCATGCGCACTCCACAATCGACTCGCTTCTTCTGATCTTGATCATCCCATCGTCTAGCAAGCTGCTACAGTCGTTACCGTAGAACGTGGGTGCTTTCCTTCCAGATGGGCTTACTGTATCATAAGCAGGGCACTTCTCACTCTACCCTCTTAAATGTCGATGGTTGTGTGACGCTACACCCCGTTCACTAACAACCTGTTCGGTGACAGACTCACCATGTGCACATTTCCAACGTTGGGCGCCAGTTTTGTGAGTACCGTCACCCGAATTCAATACTCTCGTTCAACTTCATATCAGTGACAGCATCGCCGTGATGCCATTCGTATTTCGCTCTCGTGAGTACGTATCTTATCGGTGACCTTTCGTTCATGCTATCTCTCATCGTACAGATCCCTATTCTTCTGGAATGACATCTGACGTGAGCGACTCGCCAGTGAAATGTTCGTTTACTTTGGAAATATCCCCAAATCAATGCCACCACTGCAACACCATCGTGTCGACCGGGGGCACCCGCCGCTGTCACGCCAAGTTCCTCGAACGGATCAACACCTCGAGAAAAAGAGCTTACCACGTTCGTCCGAACGTACACGATTTGCCGCTCTCGTGACGTGGCACTCGTTCCAATGACGGGGATACCCGGAGTATCTCCATGACAAGACAATCCACCCGGTCCGTGGATAAATCAACCATACTCTTCTTGGATTCGGATGCAGGCGGCGAGCCATGCAAGCGGTCCTCCGCTTGCGCACCTGAGGCGTGGTCGCGCTGGACGGTCGCGCTGCCCCTCCCGCCTCTTCGACGCCCTGCGTGCTAGGACTCGGGTAGCTGCGAGCATGATCCATCGGTCTAGATGCATGTCGTCATTGAAGACTCACCGACTGACTGGGGAACAAGGCCTCAGTTGATGAGTCAAATGACAAGAGTACCTTTCCACATGTATACGTTCCTGTGCATGCACGTCGCGGAGGTACGCGTCGGATGCCAAGTTCGTTTAGACGAATCATTATTGATGCATGATGATACACCATGTGGGTCATTCCCTTTGCCTGCCATCGATATTGTTAATGCCATGCGACTCGGGATAGACCATTGTTAATTGTGACCTTCTCTTCCCATAGCGAATTCACCCAGTCTTACGTTCCGAGATCGTTTGAACCAACCCAAAAAGTAATCGATTTGTATGGACCCAAATCATTGCCAACTAGATTCGATTAAGTAGATCATAATGAAGATGAAAACGAGCGTGAATAGTAGCGACTATAAACAGGTCCAGTGGCAAATGGTGATCTAGCGAGCAATTTGCGACGTGTCAGTCCCGTCCAAAGGAGTGGCATGCCGCCGTTGGCGACGAGCAAACACAGGCAACACGTTGTCCGATGAGAGGAAAGGAGAAAAAAAAGGTCGTCATGCCGAGACAGAGAAAAGGAGGCAGAACATGCAACATGCGAAACGGTCGGGCGACTTGTCTACTTCTTCGTGTTGTTAGTAATAACAACCGCGAGAATGATGGCGACGATGGCAAGGATGATGAGTGTGAGGATGAAACAGATCCACCGCTTTTTTCTTGCGGCGCGAGCAGAGACAATGGCCTTGTTCGCGTGGCCAGTTCTAGAGTGTAGACGTTAGATATAGTAGAGTGGACTGGAATGCGTAGCATACCCTGCTTCCAGGTCTTTTTCGACATTCGCCGCGGTCGCTTCTACGTTGTCTATCACGTCACTCTGTTGCTCTACCATGATGCTCATCTACAACAAGAAGTAAAGGTCAGTGACATGCCACCAGTTCCTGCTCGACATACATCATTAAAGAGTTGCGCGAGTTCTGCAATAGTTTGCTCGATGCGCTGGATGTCCTGATGCCGTGCTTGCACCTCTCGGTAGGCAGCCCTTGATTCGCCATAACGGTTCGAGTTCATCAACTAATTCGAGTCAGCCCAAGATATGAGAACGCATACTGCGACCACTTACAGCTTGACTGAATATCTGTCCACCAGAGTCATCGTTCACCACTGCCCGTATCTCCTCCGGCGTCGCATCCGGTTTGACTAAATACATCCAAGTCAATCATCACAGATGCCCCTTTTACAAAGGGAACTCACCGATCTTGAACTGCCTCTCCATCCGTTGCTTGTACTTTTGTCGGTACTGCTGTTCCACCTGTTGATAGTTTTGAATCGCATCCACGAACTTGGACTTGATAAACGCGGTCTGCGAGAAAAAGTGAGTCATCTGCATCGCCTTCCCCCTCGTTGCTTCTCACCTGCTGTTTCCGAATCTGACCATCTCGTCCACCTCCAGGTTGCCTCTCCAACGCCTGAATACGTCGTTTCAACGTCGTGCTTAACGCACTCGTCTCCTCCACGAGCTCTGCCAACTGTGCGGCATTCCGCTGGCCGGCCACATCGTCGGTGTTATTTAAGGAACGTGAATGAGACTCATCGATCCGCGCGACGTTGGCGTTGAACGTCTTGAGGTCGTCTTGAAGAGAAGCGATCTAAACAACGAATATACGAAATTACGAGTTGAGCAGCGCTCGTGTATATAGGACGACACACGTACTTCGGCGTAAAAGGCAGCCATGGTGTCACCTGCGTCTGAGCCGCCTCCGCCGGGGAGGTTACCCGTGCTGTCCTTGACGTCGTACATCTCGTACGCGGTGTCGTCCTGCCGGGCATATGGGCCCGCTCGGTATTGGCTGTGTGAGTGTGAGTTCCCGAATGTCTCGGGGGGAACGTCGTGCTCACCTGCCCTGCTGGGCCTACAATGGGGCAATGCTCAGTACGGCATCGACAAAGAGGAGGAACGAATACTGACTCTCATTGCTGCTAGTCTGTCCATGGTAGTGTCGTCAGAGGTGGGGGGTTTGGGAGTTACTATGGACAGCCCTCCTCTTTTTGCGCACGTCCGCTTGACGCGTTGCGACAAACGACGACAAACAACCTACACCGCTTTGTATGATAGCACTGGACTCTGCAATGATGATTGCGCGGGCAGTGTCTTAGATGCATGCATCCGTGATCTCGAAAAGGCCACAGGAACAAATCCTGGCAAGACTGGATTTGATGGTCAGAACCCAGAACCCACTCGGAGCACAGACACCCGGCCTCAAATCACGCCGACAGACGCAGCTGTTTATGCGTGTCAAATGCTCTGTTCCAACATGACCTTTGACGGCGCTCGCGTACGCAGGTGGTACATCCAAGCATGACGCGCGACGTGTACAGAGATGGTGGCACGCAAGCAGCCCAAGTGACGTGCGAGCCGATGGATGCCTAACACTTGAAACATGTCCAGTCCGTCGCCTCTGCGTCCAGTATTCAATCCGTCATCTTAGAACCAGCGGCAACGTTTTTTTAACCGGCTGATCACCGAATACGTTTTGGCGTGGTGAGTCTATCTTCGTTTCCAATCCACCCCGCCGTCGCAAGAAGTCAAGCATGTTAGGCAACGAACTACTCGAAGTGATGGCATTACCGATGCAGAAACTCGCCACTGCGTACAACGCTTTCGTGTTCATGAAATACTCACCACGACTCACGACCACCAGGTCCTCGATGGTTACATTCCAGAGGTATACAAACGGACTGGTGGGGCCATAAGGGTCCTGATAACCGTCCGACATGGAAACAATCGCCTGCTGTAAGTGTAATCGGTGTCCTCTGTTATCCCCAACTTCATAGACTCAATGAAATTCAGTACCGCGGACCGTGACCAAGGGCCAAGCGAAGATGCATCGGCGGATATTCCCTCGGATGTTCTGGGAGTGTAGATTTGCCTGCTCCCCACGTTGATTTCCCATGTTGGTCGGAGGCTTGGCAAAATCATTGTAATACCGTACGGCGTTTTAACAATCAAAAACTACCACCGCCTCGTACGCAATCAAGAAGCAAGCGCAGTCCGCAGCACGGCGATTTGTCGGTCCAGCGTCCCCCGACTTGGTCCTCCGATCGCAGTCCGCCTCTCGACGCTCGCCTCAAAGTCAAACACGGCCACGACGTCGTCTTCAAACTTGTCGTGCAACGACTTGTAGTCTTGCACCGAGAGCGCGTCGAGCTGGCACTGGCGCAACTCTGCCAGCGCCACCGCCTGCCCCGAAATGTGGTGGGTCTCCCGAAAGGGTACCTGTACGAGCAAGTGAGGCGTGGTCTCGGTAATGACGCGTCCCGGAAATACGTACACCTTTGCGGACGAGGTAATCCGCCAGATCCGTCGCGAGTACGTCCATGGTCAACGCGGCGCGCATCTTATCCCCGTGCACCTAACCACGCCTATCGTCAACGCCCGTCCAACGCGGCATATGACACCAAAGGACTAACCGTCATCGTGGCGATCACGCCCTCGGCAATCTTGAGCGACGCCCCGATCGTGTCGACCGCGTCAAACAGCGGTTCCTTGTCCTCTTGCAGATCCTTGTTGTACGTCGACGGCAGGCCCTTGAGCGTCATCAAGAACCCAGCCATCTTGGAGACAAGACGTCAACGCTGTGCACGCGTTCGTGAGCGGTAAACGACACGCACGTTGCCAAAGATGCGACCCGACTTGCCCCTCAACAACTCCAACGAATCCGGGTTCTTTTTCTGCGGCATAATGCTCGATCCGGTGCTACATGCCCGCCGTCAACGCGACACGAAAACACGATACAGCCACCACGCACCTATACGCATCGCTCAACGTGACGAACCCAAACTCGGCCGTCGAGTACACGATCAAATCCTCCGCCAACCGACTCATGTGCGTCATCGTCAAACTGGCCCACATCAGAAACTCGACGATAAAGTCGCGATCGCCGACGCCCCACATGCTGTTCTCAGCCAGGGACGCAAAGCCGAGTTCGCGGGCGAGGAACTCGCGGTCGACGGCAAAGGGGTTGCCGGCGAGGGCACCGCTGCCGAGCGGGAGGACAGAGACGCGCGGGACGAGTTGGCGTAGACGGTCGAGGTCGTTGTTGAACGAAAATGCGTGCGAGAGCAAGAAGTGGGACCATCGGATCGGTTGACCGCGCTGCGGGACCCGACCAATCAGCACGTCCGCATGCACACACAGGGATAGAAAGAGCCGAAGCCCTCACCTGGAGATGGGTATACCCAGGCAACAAGATGTCCCGTTCCTTGTCTGCGCGCTCGACCATGACACGAATGAGCCCCTCGAGACTGCTTTGCACGTCAGATACTTGGTCCAACAACCAGAGCCGCATATCCGTCGCCACCTGATCGTTCCTCGATCGTCCCGTATGCAGCTTACCCCCAAGCGGCCCAATCAGCTCGCTCAACCGTCGTTCGTTGGCGGTGTGAATGTCTTCGTCGTCGGGTGCAGGTACGAACTAGGATGAGCCCAGATGAGTCTGGGATCCCGGAGAGGAGAAGGAAGGAGGGAAAAGGAACCGCCGCAGCGCACCTGTCCACTCTCCCATTCCCTCCCGACGGCCTGCAGCCCCTCGACGATCGTTCCCTCTTCCTCGGCTGTCAAAATCCCCACGCGCGTGAGCGCCTTGGCGTACGCGATCGACCCACGGATATCAGCGGCATGCATACGTTGGTCATATTGGAGCGACTGATTAAACGCGTGCATCCTGTCGAGTGGGTCAGCTCCACCCCATCGTCGTCACCCACGGTAGGGGAGGGAAATGCACCCACAGCGGATCCGTCTTGCCAGTAAATCGGCCCCCCCACAACTTTTGCTTCGTAGGCTGATCGGTCATCGTGTCTGTATGTGTATATATCAGTAAAGCTGGATACTCCTTTGTTGTTATGGTCGATGGGTGGGATCGTTCACACTCGGGTATACGCTGGTGGTCGACGTGCGTGCGATGAGCGAGCGAGTTAATACGCTCAGTGGAGCATCGTCCCCCGGATCTGTACGGATCCGATAATGATCCGAAACTCTGATCTCAGCCATGATTTCTTCAAGTCTAACCATTGCATGAAACAAGCAACAATATATTAACGATGCAATGCATATACGGCGTATTCTATTAAAACAAGTCAAGCGAAGAACGTGAAAGGATACTTTATATGTTCCAGCCCATGCATGAGACGTGAATGGCGTGCACTAAATATACGACATAACTGTTTTTCGTCTTTATCTCATCCATGTACAGTTGATCTTCACAATGATTGCCTGTGGTTGTAAAGATGTTAGGGTAGGCACTAATTTTGGATATGAAATAGGAGATGGTGAAAGATGGTGGGACTGCTGGAAAGCGTGGAATGGTAGAATCAAACGAGATGTAACATATATCTACAATGAAAAAAAGACGTAAATAAATAAATAAACGATGATGAAAATGGCCAGGAGTTCTGGCAGCGAATAGTTGAGTACGAGAGGAAGAGAGCACAGCGGGGATGAAATATGGCCCGCTAGGCATCGAGGGGTGTGGCAGCGGTCGTAGCTATTGATTTGCCAGGAGAGGGCACATGTCTGCATAAATCAACAGCACGGTGACAGTGGGATGATGGGCGCCTGTCCACGATTGATGGCGGAGCACTGATCGATTACCTGTGTCCATCGATCCGCAAGGACATCGCGAGGCTTTCGAGGATAAAGGTCGTTCTGTGCTGCCGTTTCTCCATGCCCTCCTCCGCACCAGAGAACTCAGAAGAATAGCTTCTTGTTGGACTTCTCGTTCCCTATACGAACATGCGCATGCGTAGGCGCTTCCTGATCCGTACAAGTATCGACGTCTCTGACCCAAGGGTCCCCGAGTTCTTCGTCATATTCTTCATCGCTGTCCTCACCGTCGTCATCGTGGTCGTCACCGTCACCGTCCGAGTCGTCATCGTTGGATTCTCGATCCTTCTCACAACCACACTTTTCGCCCTCCTCCAACGCAATAATGCCACCACCTCCGCTTCGACCCCAAAGCAACTGGCCCATTGTTGTACGCGCTTTCGCATCGAAACATAACATACGGCGGAGTGCAGGTCTAGTTTCGCGAGGAAGCAGACGGAAAACAGAGTTGGGCGAGGTACGCGAGTCAGCGCGTTTGCGAGGGGTCCTTTGAGCCGCAGGCTTTGGAGTTTGCTGGGACGTCGGAGGGGGTGAACCGGATTGCGACGTCGGAGGGGATGGTGCCGGGCGGCTCGCCTGCGGTTCTGAAGACGGGAATTGTTGCGGCCGGGGCTTTGGTGACGATGGAGGCAATTGTTCTGAAGGCGAACGACTCGCCGCATGGACGATTGCAGTGCTGATCGTTGGCGGACTCGCGGCAACGACGGTACCCGAATGGTTTGCGTAACCGACTAGCGGGGTATGCACAGGGAGACTCTCGGTCGACAAACCTGGCCGACCAAACTCCAACACACTCTTGTCCTCGCAGTCTCCGCCATCGATCTGGGGCTCCTGCCCTGGTGAAGGAAGTGTTGCAGTCCTCGTACCATGTCCGGGACTCAATAGCGCTTGTTTCGTCAATCTCGTGGCTTCCTCACGTCGCCGTTCCTCGTCTTCTGCGCCAGAAGACGAAGCATGTGATGGGGAGGTAGATCGGGTGCGCGAGTTCGTAGAGGTAATCGTAGGTGGGTAAGGATAGGTACTTTCGGTGAATCTGCTCGTCATGCTAAGGAGAGATCTAGCGTCGTCGGGCAAAAGCGAGGCAGGCGAGAGCGATCTCGCGTGGTCTGCACGGACGGATGGACAGGTTCAGCACGTAAACAAAATTCATGCGGGTGAGTACACACCGCCTGCAGCTGAAGCGAATCCGTTTGCGCTATTTGCCGACGGAATGGCCAAGTGGCCGTTGGGTGCTGAAGTTGCATCCGCAGCGCCAAGCCCTCTTGCGCTCTTCTTGGCACCCTTTCGCGCACGACGATTCGAGCGACGAGAACGCGATTTATGTGATTCGAATGGATTTTCACCTTCTGCTTCGAGGAATGCGCGGAAGGATGTATCCCGTTCGCGATCAGGCACCGCCCAAGGAAAGCGCCGGAGGATCATGCACACCTGATCAAAGTGAGCACTGCGTTTACGAGATAAAGTGAAATGAATTTGGCCAAGACCGCAGTTCCGTTCCCATCATTACAGCATACTCGTGCCCGCCTTGGCGCAAAAAGTGGGGCACGCCCAGCCACACCACAGCAACTGCAGAGCCATGTGGAACATCAGAACAAAGGGACTCACGAAGATGACACCAACGCTCCACACGTCAGTCTTGCGTGGATCATAGCTACCGCCAGCGAGGACCTCGGGTGCTAGATACGGGTCGCTGCCCACTATGCCAGACGCCTTGATTAGGCGTCCATGAGTGTGTGGCGCGGGGGCATCTGGCTGAGTGCCCACGTAACCCATTACGGGGCCATTCGTATCCTGGACGACGCCCGAGGTACTTGGGACAGAGCCGCCCATGTCGGAGCCGGGGTATGCAAAAACGACCGCGGTACCAAAGTCGATGAGTTTGACAACGTCGCCGCGGGTGAGGACGCAGTTATCGAGTTTGAGATCTCGATGGGCGAGACCCAAGGAGTGGAGATAGGCCACACCGCTGCATATCTGACGAAAGACACAAAAGATCTCTGGACGGAGCATCTTAGAAGACATGACGACGGAGAAGAGGTCATATGGTGCATATTCCATGACCTGTCGAGGATCAGACGGGGATGAAAGGTGAAGGATGGACGGAGCGATACCTCGTAATAATGACCACGATCGCAGACTATGTCTACAGTTTCGATGACATTGACGTGTTTCAAGCACGCGCCGACGCAGAACTCGGCCCGCACCTTTTTCTCGTACTCGCGCTCTGATTCGCCTGTGCGGCGAGGACGGAACTCTTTCACTGCATATACAGCGCCACCCGACTTTGCATGGCCACGGATGAGACGGACCGTTCCACCTGCACCGGAACCAAGCACACGGCCCCACTTGCCATACTTTTTGGAAAGGTGGGCGTGTGTTGCGGATGAAAGGGAGGGCACGGGGTGAGAGTAGGTCGAGGACGGGTCCGGTGTGGATGGGGGTGAGCGGGATGGACGTTTTGAGGAAATGGTGGAGGAGGGTGAAGGAGTCTCGGGTGCGAGAAAAGAGGAATGGGGCTTGTCCTTTGGCTTGTCTTTGTGGTTGAGGACCCTGCTAATAAAGGTAAAGAGGTGGTGGTGGAGATCCATATCCTTTAGGGTGGGATGATCTCCGGGGACGAGTGCAGGGACGGCGTTGATGACGGAAGAGTTGTCAAAGTCGAGACCCCGGCGTTGCTGCTGTGGCTGGAGAAGGGGCTCGGCGGGGGTGTGGGGCGCGGTGTCGCTGGGGGAGCTCTGCTGTGAAGACGGGGTTGCGCTGGAGGAGCGGGTGGACGGGTGGGGAGGGTGGGGATGGGGAATGTGGTGGTTGAGGAAGCGCTTGAGGTCGTGGAGGGGGCCGTGCTTTGGGGCGGAGGCGACGACGGGGGAGGGAGGAATTGGGGAGCGAGGGCGCGGGGGTGTCTTGGAGGAGGAGAAGGAGAGGCAGCGGTGGAAGCGGGAGCGAGGGCGGGCGGATGGACGATCAGCGTCGGCGGATGCCTGCGGAAAGTGAGTGGGAGACGGGGGAGGAAGAGGACGACGGACCTGGTTGGTGCGGGGAGTGGGGATGGGGATGGGGGAGGAGGAAGAGGGGTCCTCTTGAGAGCGTAGGAGCTGCATGGGACGGGCAGAGAGCATTATGGTGGACCGAGTTCAAGATGGGGCACACGGAGCAACTCAAACCCACCCAGCTTACCATATCGGGAACCCGGTCCGACCGGTGCGTGATCACAAAGTCGGCCGAGCTGACAATACGCGCTGACCGATCTCACATATCCAGGTATCCATGTCACACAGATAAGCTCGTGCCAATCCCATCGCCCACATGACATTGTCTAACCGTTATCGTTTGTCCACACTAATGGTGCCCAAGCGGGGCGAATCGGGTGGTGTATACCTACACAGTGTGATCACCTGTGCAATTTAAATGCGTGGCCGATAGATCCGTCCACCCCCGCACTCAACCGACATCCTCCGCATCCCTCTTCCGCTTCATTTCCTTGGACACCTTATGCTGCGCGGACTCATGTTTAGCCAGTTCAGGCGGCACCTTTGATACGGGCGATTTCGAAATTTCTGTTTTAGCGAAAGAAAAAAAAACGGCGTTAGTGCGTCCGTAGTCTCTGAGAGTGAGAAGAACTGCGGCGAGGATGCGTGGGGAAGAACTGCTAATGTGGGGAATGGTGGGGTATGCTGTAATCCTGGCTTTCCTCGACAGAAAGAAACAGAAAACGATCGTGATCACTCTCACGGCATAGACGTCAACATGTCGACGCCTTCTCGTGGCGCCGAAATCTAGCGTGACTTGGCGCCAACAGAACGAGGCCAGAAAAGAAGGCGAAAAAGAATTTCCTCAAGCCACCCATAAGTCCGCGTTGACGGCAGTCAATGACCTCCGACCCAATGTTTCCAAAATGAAAGCGCCAATGTCGTGAATGCCGTCGACAGCCGCGAGTGTACTATCCCTGAAACACCGGAACCGAAGGGCAAGACGGGTGTGCTCAAGCCCAACGCACTTCCCGTGCTGGATAACAGGCGCGGAGATAAAAGAACATCGAAAGGCCAAGCCAAGCCTAACGGAAATGCAGGCGAAAATGATGGGGAATACCAAGCGTACTGCTGCGGCGAGCAAAATAAAAGGAAACAAAAGCACCGCAAGACAGTGTGAGTGGCGCGGGCAGAGGTAAACGCCAAGCCCGCGTGAACGGACGAGCGTGGTCTTACCTTGTTTGAGGTCATACCTGCCCAAAAGCGCGGGCTGGTCAACGAGACGATCAATGAATGGGGAAAAACCACGTACAGCACTTCGTCGTCATCATTGGACAAAAAGGTGATCGCAGTACCCTGTTTCCCAGCACGACCAGTACGGCCTGCGCAGTGACAACGTCAACACTGATGCGGTACTCAGCGTGATCAATACTTGCCAATACGATGCACATAGGCCTCGATCGTACCCGCCATTTGATAGTTGATGACTAAACTGACATCTTGCACGTCAATGCCACGTCCAGCAAGATCAGTGGCAACCAGGATGTCCGCCTCTCCGGACCGCAGTGATTGCAACGAAGCCTCGCGCTGTTCTTGGGTCTTGCCAGAGTGCAAGGTAGCTGCGGACCACTACGACATGCCAAGCCCATTAGTCATCGAGTTTCGATAATAACCTACAAAGAAGGCGTACACCAGCCCGTGACAAATCCTTGGCCACCATGTCCGCAGTCTTCTTTTGGTTGACAAAGGCAATGATTGGAGACGCAAACATCCCACTGTTGAGGATTTCCAGCATACGTTGCCTGCACGTCCCACGCATGAATGAATCATACAGTCAAGCACTCGGTAGGGTTCACTTACTTTTTCTTCTCGTCGCCAGTGACGAACTCGACGCGTTGGTCGACCGTATCGACCGCTCGCCCTGCCTCACCGATCGTGATTGTCGCAGGTCTTTTTAGATATTTCCTTGCCAGGCGCTCCACCGCAGGAGGCATCGTCGCTGAAAACAGCGTCGTGACTCTGGTACGACCTTTGGCCACAATAGCAGCACTCTCCTCGCCATCTACATCCATGGCATCTCGCCCCGTAAAGCCCTCTGGTTCACCTTCCATCAGTTCGGCAGGGAGCTTGTCGAGGATGAAGAGGAGGTCTGCCTCAAACCCGAGGTGAACCATACGGTCGGCTTCGTCCATGACGATGTAGCGGCATTGAGAGAGGACGATGACATGTCGTTCGATGACGTCTTTTAGACGGCCTGGAGTAGCGATAATGATCTCTGCACCCTCGCGCAGGTTGAACTGTTGTTCTTCAACCGCACGCTATGATCGTGCAAGTCAAACAGGGAATCTGACACGGAAATGGACGACATACACCACCGACGATCGAGACGCAAGTGAATCCCAATGGGCCTGCAAACTTGCGAGCTTCTGCCTCGATTTGTTGGGCCAGTTCGCGAGTGGGAGCCATGATTAATGCAAAAGGTCCAAGGTGGCGATTTTCGTCCGTGAGAGGTGGCAAATTCGAGATGAAAGTAAGCATTGGGATCACGAACGCTGCTGTCTTCCCGGAACCTAGACTGGGTTCAGCAAGGTTGTCTGGCAAAATTAAAGAACTTTGCGCACCCGTCTCGGCGATACCAATGATGTCCCGGTTCTGCAAACCGATTGGAATAGCTTGTCGTTGAATGGGCGAGGGTTCCTTGTAACCAATCTTTTCGATAACACTGAGTATAGATTGTGGGATCGTAGACTCCGCCCAGGAACGCAATGGGTGGGGGATAGAACCACCTGCAGAGGAAAGAATGTTAACATGGAAACTGAATGTTGCAAAGCAAATGCTCACCGCGTGCTGCAATACTGAAATCCTCCCTGAATATCCGCCAATCTCGCTCCTTCATCTCCAAAAGTGGTTTGTCCGTCCAATGCCGCTCGTCAATACCACTCTTTGCTGCCTTCCTCCTTTCCATGGAATCCGCGAGTTTCGCTTCGGCGCCGGTGCCACTGTATGCTGCCCCACCATCATCCATCCCACCTACTCGCCCTCGACCAAACATTACCTGTGCACCCTGCCTATTGGCGCCCAGTGCAATAGGTGAATCGGATGCAAACGTGTCCTCTTCTTCTGCCCAGTCAAATACAAACTTTCTATCATTCATCTTCCGTATTTTACGTTTCTTGTTTGTTACTCCGAGATATCGATCCCGCAAGGCTGTGAGGTCGTTTTCTGTCATGGGGGGAACATGTGGAGTACTGGACTCGGGAAGCGTCCCGTTGCCGGAGGGTGTGGAGGAAGCGGGGGTAGGGGTAGGGGTTGCACTCGATGACGGGCCACCGGGGGGTTTTACGCGATCTGCGCGTGGGCCAGTCGGGACGTTTGCAAAGCCACTCCGAGACGGCTGGGCTGTCTGCGAAGCACGACGGTCGTCCTGCTGATGGCCCTTACCTCTCCCGTCCCGTCTTCCATGACGACTGTCCTTTTCCGGATGACCGTACCTCTCCTTGTCGTCTTCTGTACTAGATAGTCAATTGGCGATACGCCGTGGAAGAACAGAGCTTACGACGAGTCGGGCCTCCATATCGTGCTGCACGTTCCTTTTCTCTGTCCCGATGACGCACCGCATCTGCCTCCCGCTCAAGCGTATCTCTATCCTGTCTCGATTTCTCTTCGCGCTCCCGCTGCTCCCTGAGCTCAACGGCCCGTTTGGCGATCGCAATCTTGGCACGTTCCTCCTTGGAGAGAAATTTAGGCTGCACACGGAACACAAATGAGCAAGACCCGACCAAAGCGCGCACATAAACACACCTTTGCAGCAGCATCTTTCTCCGCCTTTTGTTGCTGCAGCAACGCCTCGATGGAGAGGGGTTCTGCCTTTGCGTTGGCAGCCATAGTAGCAAGAGCGCAGGGGACGGGCTACCCGATTAGGAAGCAGGTATGAAGGGGGAACACGTGACCGCCGGACCTGCTCATCGTCTAACACGACGCGCGCGAGGGACTCACTGCTCAATCACTGGTGATCGGCGCTGACCATGGCCTCCACGATGCCCCCCACGACCAACACGAGCCAAAACATTAACCCACGCGTACAGTCTCCCCGCCCCGGGACACCTGAACCATCGTCCCGACAAGGCAGACGAAACAACCAGCCCGATGCCCAGCTCCTCGACGACGATGGCGCAATATCACAAAAGGTGCGCGATCGGTCGGCGTCGTCGGAACGTTTCGCTTGACGCACGAGGGTCGCAATCCTTCTAGTTGGAAGCGTGTCTCAAACACATCTTTACGAAATATTGTACGCTTGCTCCACCTGCGGGGTCGCGCGAGGCACATGGTCTTTCGCTGCTTGCACCACCAGAAGGTGCATATCTCACCCAGGAAGGTCTGGACGCGTGGGCACGCGACACAAATGGCGCGCCGTTCTCTCAAGAGACCAAGGACGAACTTGTCGAGTTTCTCGATGTAACCGCTGATGGTGGTTTGACGTACGTCTACGTCCCCCTTTGCCCTTGGGTCTGTACAGACGTAATCCATCGTCCCTTTTTAGCCTCAAGGGATTCATGCAGATATATCAGTTGCAAACCGAAAATGACGAAGAAGAGACATGGAGAGATCTCGTGCGTGTTTTTCCTTGTTTTGGGGTTACGATTCGAGCAAATGACGCTCTGACAGTCTAATCATGGGTTCGATCGCACGCTAACTCTCGTCTCCACACGTCGGGAGGATGATCTTGACCAGTCAGAGCCCAAGTCTATACCCCCGAGCACAGAATCATGTATGCATCGCGTCTTGCTTTGGTTGTCAACCGCCTGCTGATCGGATGTTACTCTAAATGACCCTGCGCACAGAATTTACAAATAGGTATTTTACGGTTTTTGTTTCGACCCCTCATCTACAAATTATCAAGATGTAATGATTCCCCCCACAACCGGCAGGAGGGAAGACGTGGGGACCAGAGAGCAAATATGACCATCTATTTAGCTCAATATGGTCTCTTACGCTGCCACCCGTGGGTGTGCATACTCCACGAAAAAAAGTTCATCATAATGAATGTGAATACCCCGTTATTCGACCAGTTTCATCCGATGGGCCAGAAAGGATTCATTGACATGACCGAGGACTTTGCCCATTGGAGCGAAGCTCGCCGTCCCCAAAGTGGTTACATTTCTTTCGTTCACTGCACGTACTAACGAGAGTGATTCGTACTGCCCTGATTGATCATCTTCTGCGATCCCAAAGATGGTGATTGTCGAATCTTAGGCGAGGTGCCCCTGGCGTTTATCTGGCCCTGCGAGCAGATATGAATTACGATTTATTACGATTGACCTCGAGTGGGCGAGTTGTACCTGATTGTATCTGGCTGCCAGTGGCCCTGCGATTCGCGAGTAATATGACTATCCTCTGTGTATGTAAGTATGTGGAGACCGGGCAAAGGATGATGCAGAGTTATGTCGCCTTGCCGGAAGCGTGACCTGCAACGTCATGAGGTATTTATGCCCCCAGACCCGGTCAATCAAGCCCAATAGCAGGTTCGTCAAGTTGGTCTCCTCTTGCCACTACCCCATCATAAGTTGGCAATAATTCACTGTACTCCAAATTTCCTGGCGGTAAACGCAATAATGCAACAATACCATGGGCTCGATTCAGACACGGCACATTCAGCTGGCCCTGACCACGACGGCCTAGTACATCATGGTCTGACTTTACCTCACAGGGCGGTTTGGTCACCAGACTAATGACAGCCGCCGGGAGATGAATGGGAAAAACATGCTTGACGTTTACTATCATCCCCGTTGTCCATATGAGGCCTGCCAGTGCACTGGCGGCCCCACAGTCTCATCGTTCCCGTGAGCTGTCAACCAATTTACATCCGAGTCCCATCGCGACCATCTAGACGCTGAACCCTTCCTGCGGGACTCTAGGCATCCACTAAGTTGGGCAAGACAAAAGCCTGGCCTTCCCTAGTAACTTGAAAGGGACCCGTGCTGTAAGACACTTTTTCGGGATCGGTTAGAAGGCTCGAAAGAGAGGGCTCGCGTTGTTGTTCGACCACTGTTCATTTCAGTTGATCCACTGATCGGCCGGCCGGCGTACGGTCCTTTGCCTGCAGGGTATTTACACGCATCCGAGTCCCGGAAGCGCATAAGCGACACTTAGAAATCGCCTCCACTATCTTGTCCCACCACATAGGATGCCCCCGAGCGTGCCGCCGATTCAGGCAGTGGGGGAGATCCCACCGCCTGGGATTTCTATTTCCGAGTCGGACGCGAAGGAGGACTTGAACAAAGCTGGAATTGAGCTCATCCAATTTCCCGAAGGCGGCACTGCAGCGTGGTGCGTGGTCATTGGCGGGTAAGTGTCACTCTTTCCCTCGGACATTATTGTGAGGCACACCATTTGTCGCCATGACAGGGCGCTAGTCCAGTTCTGCGGTTTCGGGTAGGCGTGATCATTTTACTTTTGCAAACGATGTGCGCACTCACACGAAAAAAGGTACATCTCGGCGTTTGGCGTTTATCAAGGTATATTCCTTCCTTTGAATCCCCTCGTGGTCAAGTTGTATCCACTGTTGCAGATTTTTACACCCTGCAGTATCTATCAAATGAATCACCATCGGCGATATCGTAAGTCTTGTCTACAGCTTTGGCATGTGTGTGTAACTCGAAACTTGCTTGATAGTTGGATAGGAGGCACTAATGTATTTCTGGCACTTGCTTTGGGTCTCGTTGCAGGTACCCTCTATGATCGGGGTTATTGGTATGTCCCAACCACCTCGGGCGTTGTCCGACGCTCAATGCTATTGTACCAAGTTACCATCTGTTAATTGGGGGGTCGTTACTCCAGTCATTCACCTTGTTCATGCTCTCGCTCACCAAACCAGGTCAATATTATCAGGTCCGTCATTCTGCTACCCATATATTGAATGAGCTGTCCCAACGAGTTGGAATGACAGGTTTTTCTTGCTCAAGGGATCGGCCTCGGTGTGGCTCAGGGGATTCTGTACGTCCCGACCATGGCAGTGGCATCTCAGTATTTCCGCCAACGTCGCACGCTTGCAATGAGCCTCATCTCCACTGGATCCTCACTCGGATCGGTTGTCCATCCCATCATGCTGAACAACTTGTTTAACCGTAGTGTAGGCTTTGCCAATGGCGTGCGGATAAGTGCTGCATTCGTCAGCGCCCTGCTTCTCATCGCCTGTCTCCTTATACGTACGCGGTTGGAACCACCTAAAAATCCAACAACTCACTTGTCTGTCGGAAAGGGCATCGTCCACGACGTGCCTTTTTGTATCATGTGCGTCGGGTAGGTGTCCATCCCCTTCTCATGGCTGTTCTTCACAAGTGATCCTACCGATACGGTAGATTGTTATGCTTTAACATCGGATTCTATTTCCCGTTTTTTTACTTTCAATTGGATTCTGTCCAGCATGGGAATTCAGAGACGTTCTCGTTCTACTCTGTACGTGATTTGTTGCTGCCACCTGAGCCACTTGATACTGACCGATCCGTTACTCATCCAGTTGGTACTTTTGAATGGGGGAAGTTTGATAGGTCGTTTGTCTACCGGATTTATTGCACCTTACATCGGCGTGCCCAGGCTGGTGATCATATCGACCGCTGCGTGCGGCATTCTCACTCTCGGTATGATCGGTCTGGACCGGATCCCGACGGTCGTGGTACTCGGGTTGATCTATGGCTATCCCGCTGGGGTTTGTCAGTTGCTTTTCTTTTCCCATTTCGTAGAGTCGGACGATTGAACTGAATTCGGATGTTCGCAGATATTGCATTGATATCACCCCTCATCGCCTTCCTTACCAGTGATCTCTCGGAACTCGGGTTCGTTGCTTCCATGTGTCCGGTCATTTATACACGAATACTCACACACCGGTGATCTAGTGCTCGCATGGGAATCGGCCTGACGGCCGCTGGCATTGGTGGTCTTATTGGTGCGTCCTCGCCCCGAATTATCTCACACCGTCGCTCAACACCCTGCTGAAAGGCGGACCCATCTCGGGTGCGCTGCTTACTTCGCAATACAAGTGGTGGCGACCTTCGCTCTTCAGCGGAGTACGATCTCGTTTATCCATTCGGTGAAGTGACTTGGTGACACGTTTTAGTAGTTTATTGCCCTCGCCGGGTGTTCGTTGCTAATGGTGATGCAATTCGCGCTGAGTCGTCGAAAACGTTCGATTGAGAAACAGGAACCTTGAAGCTCAGGGTCGTGAGGTATATGCAACCAATGGATCATATCCCGGGAGAGGCAATGATATTTTAAGGGTCTGATGTGCGTAGACGTAGGCATCTAGTGTATCAATATTGTATGGTCGAACATTCTGTGTGTGATATGGAATGGCGTGTTGGTCATCAAGCATGCAGTGCATTGAGTGTCCTGCTTAAGCAACCCAGGGCTATTCTTGAATCGGATGTATGTCTTTGAGAACTTCAAGTTGATTCAAAGACGAAAAAGTCGATCAAGTGGGTGAACAAAGAGTCGTGACTTTGGTGTGGGTGGATCCAGAGGAGGGATCAAGATAACGATTGCCGCATCTGCGCAAGGGTGCAAGTTGGCTCAGCGTTCTGTGGGCCCGCAGCGTGAGGATCACTTACCGGCATCGATATCATCAAGAGTGCTCTCTCGACCGTGACGTGTGACCGAATAGTATCGGTCTGATTAGTACATCGACTCGGAAGTCCGCAAATTTGCCTTGTACAGATGGAATCCGTCGTCCTTTTGTTGGCCTCAAGGGATTCATGCAGACATATCAGCTGCAAACCGAAAATGACGAAGAATAGACATGGAGAGTTCTCACGCGTGGTTTTCTTTGTTTTGGAGGCGGGTTCGATCGCACGCCAACTCTTGTCTTCACGCGTCGGGAGGATGATCTTGACGGTCATCCAGCATCAGAGCCAAGCCTATACACCCGAGCACAGAGTCATGTACGCATCGCGTCTTGCTTTACTTACTTACTTAAATAGTTGTCGACTACTTGCTAATTGGATGTTCGTTGTTTGACCAGTTCGATCCGATGCCAGAAAGGAATCATTAGGCTGGCTCAAAGCACATGGTTACTCGTGGCGGAAGCCATGGTAGGAGGCTGGTCTTGAGCCATGCACATTCATTATAATAGACTCGGGGCACGGGCTCACAACTCCAAGTCAGGTGAGCTGCGAACGCCACATTATTACAAGCCCTATGATACAAATTGATCACTTTCAGGGACGGGTTCACTAGAACGTACCTTAGACTATTCGATTTACAGTACAGTACCTCAAAGCTGCTGCTCCAGATCGCCTTGGCAAAGATTCTGTTCTATTCGTGTCCATCAGCAACGCCATCAGGCACAGAGACACTGAGAACGAGTCACCAGAACTTGAAGCGAGTTTGGACCGTGTGCACTGAATTGACCTTGGAGCCACGGAAACTTTGAAGCCGCCGATTTGAATACCCCGCAACACTTTGACAAGTTCGATCCGATGGGCCAGAAAGGGATCGTTGACATGTCCGAGGACTTCGCTCACCATTGCTGACGCAGCGATGACACTTTGATCATTGAAGCGAAGTTCGCCGTCCCCAAAGTGGTTACATTCCTCTCGTTCATTGCACATAAAAAGACTAACGAGAGCGATTCGTATCGCCCTGATTGATCATCATCTGCAATGGCTTCTCAAAGATAGTGATGATCATCTATTGAATCTTGGGCAAGCTGCTCCTGGCGTTTATCTGCCTGAATACTTAGATATGAATTACGATTGACCTGTGGGCGAGCTGAACCTGATTGTATCTGGCTGCCAGTGGCCCTGCGACTCGCGAGTAGTATGACTGACCTCTGTGTATGGGCAAAGGGATGATCGATGGTCTGACTTTGCCGGAAGCGTGACCGGTGACCTACAATGCCAATGCGGGAATTTATACCCGGGCCGCCAGACCGACCCGGCGGAGGGTGAATCTCTAGGTGAGTCTTAGTCTCCTCTCGCGACCCCATCATAACATGTCAATTTCTTACTGTACTGCTTCTTGAATCTTGGCAGTAAACGCAACAATGCACTCAGGTTAATGCCACGAACTCGACACGGCGCATTCTGAATCAGCTGGTTGACCGCCGCCGAGAGACAACTGGATGGGGAAAACCTCCAACCATTACACGCTTGACGTTATCTCCGTTGTCCATGTGAAATCTGCATGAATGCTGGCGGCCTTGCAATAAGCCAATTGCTCATCATTTTCCCGTGAGCTGTCAACCAATTTGCTGCATCCCATCGCGACCATCTAGACGCTGAACCCTTCCGGCTGGACTCGATGCATCCACGGTCCTTTACCCGCAGGGTCTTTACACTCATCTCAGGGGCAAATAAGCCCGAGTGACACTTAAAAATCACCTCCACTATCTCGTCTCAGCACAAAGGATGCCCTCCAGTGTATCGTCGATTCAGACTGTGAAAGAGATCCCACCGCGCGGTATTTCGGACGTGAAGGAGGACTTGGATGAGTCTATCCAGTTTCCCGAAGGCGGCACTGCAGCGTGGTGCACGGTCATTGGCGGGTAAGTGCCACTGTTTCCCTCGGACACTGTGAGTGACACCATTATTGCCATGAAAGGGCGCTGGTCCAGTTCTGCGGTTTCGGGTGAGCGTAGTCATCACTTTTGCAAACGACGTGCGCACTCACACGAAGAAAGGTACACCTCGTCTTTTGGCGTTTATCAAGGTATACACCTTCCTATGAATCCCCCATGGTCTTGTATTCACGGTTGCAGATTTTTACACCCTGCATTATCTAACAAATGAATCACCATCCGCAATATCGTAAGTCTTGTCCACAGCTTTGGCATATGTGTGTGTAACTTGCTTGATAGTTGGATAGGAAGCATCAATGCATTTCTGACTGCTGCTTTGGGTCTCGTTGCAGGTATCCTCTATGATCGGGGTTATTGGTATGTCCCAACTACCTCAGGCGTTGTCCAACACTTGATGCTAATTGTTCCAAGCTACCATCTGTTAATCGGGGGGTCGTTACTGCAGTCATTCACCTTGTTCATGCTCTCGCTCACCAAACCAGGTCAATATTATCAGGTCCGTCATCATGCTACCAATATATTGTATGAGCTGTCCCACCAAGTCGGAACGACAGATCTTTCTTGCTCAAGGGATCGGCCTCGGCGTGGCTCAGGGGTTTCTGTACGTCCCGACCGTGGCAGTGACATCTCAGTATTTCCGCCAACGTCGTACGCTTGCAATGAGCTTCGTCGCCGCTGGATCCTCACTCGGATCGGTCGTCCATCCCATTATGTTGAACAACTTGTTTAACCGGAGCGTAGGCTTTGCCAATGGCGTGCGGATAAGTGCTGCCTTCGTCAGCGTCCTGCTTTTCATTGCCTGTCTCCTTATACGCACGCGGTTGGAGCCACCTAAAAATCCAGCAAGTCACTTGTCTGTCGGAAAGGGTATCGTCCACGACGTGCCTTTTTGTATCACGTGTGTTGGGTAGGTGTCTATCCCCGTTCTATGGCTGTTCTTCACTACCAATACGGTAGATTGTTATGCTTTACCACCGGATTCTATTTCCCACTCTTTTACTTGCAATTGGATTCTGTCCAGCATAAAAATTCAGAGACGTTCTCGTTCTACTCTGTACGTCATTTGTTGCTGCCTTCTGGGCTGCTTAATACTGACCGATCTGTTACCTGCCTAGTTGGCACTTTTGAATGGGGGAAGCTTGATAGGTCGATTGTCTACCGGATTCATTGCAACCTACGTCTGCGTGCCCAGGCTAATGATCATAGCGACCGCCACATGTGGTGTTCTTATTCTCGGCATGATCGGCCTGGACCGCATCCCGACGGTCGTGGTGCTGGGGACGATCTATGGCTATTTTGCTGGCATTTGTCAGTCGATTTTCATTTCCCATTTCGTAGGGTCGGACGATTAAACTGAACACGAACGTCTGCGGGCAGATATCGCATTGTTGGCACCCCTCATCGCCTTCCTTACCAGTGATTTCTCGGAACTCGGGTTTGTTGTTTCCACGTGTCCGGTAAATTTTGCCCAAATGCTCATACACTAGCGTTCTAGTGCTCGCATGGGAATCGGAATGACGATCGCTGGCATTGGTGGTCTTGTTGGTGGGTCCTCATCCCGAATTATCTCATATCATCGCGTAACAGCCTGCTCAAAGGTGGGCCCGTTTCGGGTGCGCTGCTTACCTCGCAATACAAGTGGTGGCGACCCTCGCTCTTCAGTGGGGTATGATCTCGTTAATCCATTCAGAGGCAACTTGCTGACACGTTTTAGTAGCTCATTGCCCTCACTGGGTGTTCGTTGTTGCTGCTGATGCAATTCGCGCTGACACATCGTCGGAAACGCTCGACTGAGAAACAGGAGCCTTGATGCTCAGCAGGTCGCGAGGTATAATGCAACCAATGGATCATATCCCGGGAGGGGCAAGAATATTTTAAGGGTCTGACGTGCATAGACGTAGGTGTATCGATAGTGTATGGTCCAACATTTCGTGTGCGATATGGAATGGCGTGTTGGTCATCAAGCATGCAGTGCATTGAATGTCATGCATCATGCATCATGCTTAACCTCGTTGTCGTGTCAAACTTGGACTCGGACACGCAGCAACTTGCCAATTTCGTTTTTTGGCCCTGGGCCTGTCTGATTTGTTTGTTGATCTCTGACCCCAACCAAGTAGACTCCAAAATAAAGTTGCCTCCACAGTTCCGTCACGTATGCAACAGTACGACACTTTATCAATCCTATCGCAACCATCCAGTGGGCCCGTTCAGCGGCTTGTTACTTTTTCGCTGGATGGCTCTGCAGCCAGGCAAAATCCAATCGGATCAACATGACCATAACCAAGGGCGAGTGAGCACAACACATCTCATTACGAAATGATGGGGTGACATTGAAACGGATTTGCCACCCACATTGCTTCCACTTGGAGGTTGGCTCAGACTACACGGTCACTCATGGCTTCTGCCATGATAGGGGGAGTCATGCATACTCATAGAGACATCGGATTGCACTGCCTGGCTCACAACCCCAAGTCAGGTGAGGTGCAAACACCGCATTATTTCAAGTTCAAGCCCGCACAAACTGAGATGAAAATCACCAGAACGTAACTATCAGTTTACCCTCAAGGTCGCCACTGCTCGCTTTGGCAAAGATGCTGTTCTACTGTTCACGTTCTGATGTGGAGACTGTCATAACAGGAAGCGAATTTGGACCATGCGCATTGGATGGAGCGCCACAGAAACCTCGAGGCCCTTATCACTGCCTGAATGACGAAATTGACACTGACCCTCTGTCCGCAGGTTCTACTACAGTTCCGTGTCCACGCGTTGGAAGTAACCTCCTTGCAGGACTATCCCCCTCACTCAAACCGTGCTGGATCGGTTCGGTACTTGCTAACTTTGATCCTCGTGTCATCCAAGCCAATTACGGTATGGTACATTATTCTAAAATCACTGACGCCAATCCGCCCATGCGCCGATCAGTCCCCACGTATTGTAAGTTTCATGTCCTCCATTCCCCGGAAGGCTTGATTGCGATACCGCAAGAGGGAACATTGGGTATTTTTTTGGTCAGCTGAACAATAGAACAATCTTGCATGACTCACTGTTATCCGATAAGTCGGTCACTGCACGCTGAAAACTGCGGGTGTGGTTGTTTGTTTGTCCAATGAGAGGTATATAAGATGGGCTCGCGAATCCAACGGTCCTCAGACAACAACACAATCTACTATCTCCTGTTATATCCTCGTACAATGACCACCTCCGAAACTACTGTTGTATGTATCTGTTTATGTGGAAGATTCACTCTCATCAGACTTTCAGTATTGGGTCTTCGGAGAGGAGCCTTGGCGCTTTGGTGCCTCTGACATTGTCGACGAGCAAGCCTTGGAGGAGCGCGCCAATCCATCGAAGATTTCTGACAACGTTGTATGTCTCTGCTACTATTGAATATTTACTTTATTGACACCCATCTCGGTTTTGGATTCTTATTGATATATATGGTGTGGCTGCGTCCGAAGAGCAAGCCTTTGAAGAATATAGCTGAATAGTCTCCAACTCCCCTGTTATTGAGCCCCGTAAAGCATGTACGATATCACTGTCGCCCTTGATATTGCCTGTTGAGCCCTAGTCATGTAACTGTGTCGTGTCTGAAAGTGTGTTGAATGTGGCCCATGGTGAGTGTGTCATTTATTTGAAGAGTGACCTATTGGTATTCGGTAATACATGGTTCTCTGGTCAAGCAAGTTCCCGTGGGGTAGCGACTGTACCCGCCAACGTCTACACAGTCATTACCACCAGTTGTGCACTCTATCGTGCAGATTCGTGGTTGAGAAAACATGAAACACTAAACGTGAATTAAAGTGTGTATTCTACAATCATCCATTGTGCTACTCCCTACCCAGACCCCTTGAACCCACCGCCACTGTAATACCTAGTCTGGTGACCAGACCAGTCTATGAGGCAAGCCGTCGATAGACGGTCTGGTAAAATTCGTTGGGGCGTTAGCTAGGGGAGATTGCAGATTGATCGGGACACGTGATTGTCGACCAATGAAACGTCTATCGACGGCTTAGACTGGTTCTGGTCACAAACTATGTAATACCCACCACCCCCCGCGTCCGCACCCACTGGCTAGTACGAGGCTTGACAACGCCAGCTTCGCCGTGCTGACGGCGAATGTCCTATTTGACGAGGGAGACCTTGTGCACCTTTTGTTCGGAGAGGCGGCTATGGAGTTTTGTATGAATGGTTACCGGTTACCCACCGCTAAAATTCCGCTCACGATGCGGATCGCAAGCTTTGCAAGATCATTACGACCATCGTCAACTTTGATGAGTCATGTATTCCCAATCTGTTTGACCTGTTCAATCCGATGCGGTAGTTAAAGGAATCATTGACATGTCTGAGTACTTTGCTCA
>JBBPQL010000059.1:0-75694 GCA_038092515.1 Boletus subparvulus
GAGGAGTGACTATCAACTATCATTAGGAAAGTGCAGCCTAGATAGAAAAGAACAGGGGGAAGGACCGTGCACGCCACGCAGTACAGGATAACAGATACAAAGCCAAGTCGCGATCACCACGTGACTCATCACGTGTCATCGAAAAAGTGGGACAATTTCGACCCTCCAGAGACCTTGCAAGCAAGGTAATCTCCTCCTTGGAAACTCGCATATAGAGAGCAGCAACTACAAGGGTGCGATACATTCGTTCGAGCGTGCACAAACTCAAATGCGAAACTACGTGGGGCCTCGACTCTTTACCGTCTCACTGGTAAGCTTCCTGCAGACCATACGGCGACATATGGGCAACGGTCATCATCTCTTGACAGATATCTGGATGGAAATTTGATGATCTCGACATCATGATTCGACAGCGTCTGTGTGAGTCCCTGTATGCAGCGGGTCGCACGAAAGACGCAGGCGAATCTCTTCTCAAAGCTGTAAATACCCTTGATGAAGAGGGTTATATGAGCGGACCCCTCATCAAGTGGGTTTCTGGTGAGTTTATGTTCAACCAATTTGGTTGCCGTGCGTTCGAAAAACTTCTCCACAGATTTCACCCACAGATACTTCTCCGCTCCCGAAAGTGGCGGTGACGCGGCCTCGAACACAGCCCAACATAATGAAGCGCCGGCACCTCTTGCAACCTTCGATTCATGGACTCCCACGCCACTATTGGGAGAGTGGGCAAAAGCAACATTGACGGGTGGCGAGTGGAAGGATGCCTTGGTTATCGCTGCCAGCGTGAGTATACCCTTTTTCTCTGGTGCTCCTCGTAGGATTGACACTGGTTTGCAGTTCACACTTCCCAGAGTCACAATTTATAGGGTCATATGTGAACGTCTGGAAGCAATCGACCGTGTAACGGATGCAATCGAATGTTTCCACGAAATGATGAGTGAGCTGGGAGGGGAGGTCTACATGAGCGGACTCATGACCGAGTGGGTTTCTGGCGAGTTTATGTTGTGCCTGTTTGTCTCCTATATATTCAACCTTTTTTTGGTCAGATTTCACACACCGACGTCTCTCCGCTCCCGGGAACGACGGTGATGCGTCGACGCCTCACGCTACCCTCAATTCGCAGACCCCCACACCACTGGTAAGAGTGTGGGCAAAAGCAAAATTGACTCGTTACTTGTGGAGAGATACCTTGCTTTCTGCTTTTGGTGTGAGTATCTCCTTTTTCTCTCGCTCTTGTCATGGGATTGACACACTGTTGGTTTGTAGTTCACACTTCCCAGGGCCACGATCTACCGGGTTGTATGTGAACGTCTCGAAATGATAGACCGCGTAACGGATGCGGTCGAGTGTTTCCACCAAATGACGAGCGAATTTGGAGGAGAGATGAACCTGCATGGTGAGCACTCGGAATGGGCTCTTGGTGAGTGGTCGCACATGCGGTGTAGAGTGTCATCGCTTACGGTGACATTTTCTGTCAGACTTCAGCCAGCGTTCCTTCAAGAAACTGGCGCATCTCGGGGATACAGCAGTGGATGCCCAGCGATATGATGTGGCCATATCCCACTATTCGACCGCATTGTCCCTCAATTCCCCCTCCCCACAAAGCATTCTCATCAAGCGAAGCAAGGCATGTGTGGTAACCGGGTTATGGAAGCAAGCTGTAGACGATGCAAACCGGGTACATTATTTTTACTTCATGGAGGTCAGCCCTTGTTGACCCATCATCATCAGGTAATCACACTCGATCCGTTGTCGCCATGGGCCTACGAGATGAAGCATGCAGCTTTACACAAGGGAGGAGATTTCGACAATGCTGTTGATGCGCTCGAGACGATGCTCTCGAAGATAGTGCAGTCACCTGATCCTAACATTCGTCGTGAGTTGTATCCTCGTTCCCGTGACAAAGATGACTTGTTCACATTATTTGACAGAACATGGTGACCAGTACATCAGCCCATCGAGCACACGAGCAACGATTCGCAAAATTGTTCAACGGACTATACGTCATTCGCCGCATGTGCTCATCAACACGACGACTGGCCGTCTGCACAATAGAGCTGAGCAGGTGTCTGCATTTGAATCCCAGCCAATCTTCAAAGAACTTATATCATCGACGACGACACGCATCGACTACGTCCGGATCAAGCGTGAAGTGCGACAGTACTTCCGATACGTGATGCTATCGCACAAGTGGGAAGAGAACGAACCACTGTTCCAGCAAGTCATACACATAGCAGTATATGACTTGGATAAATCACCGACTCATGACAAGCTGCAAACGTTCTGCAAGATCGTTCGGGATGCCGGGTTCGATTGGGCATGGAGCGACACATGTTGTATCAACAAATCCGATCACTTCGTGCTCCAAGAAGCCCTGGTCGCCATGTTCAAGTGGTACCAGGGTTCCGCCATGATGATTGTTTTCCTCCGCGGTGTTTGCTCTCGATCGCGGCGCGGCGCTCTTGTGAGGAGCATTTGGAACACTCGTGCCTGGACACTTCAGGAATACGTTGCTGCCAAGGTCATCCACTTCTACACAGAGGATTGGACTCTCTATCTAGGTCTGGAGTTGCCGAACCACAAAGAATCACCAGAAGTGATTTCGGAGATGAAGCAAGCCACCAGGGTGTCTGCACAGCAATTGATGGGACTCCGTCCGGGTTTAACCAGCATTCGAGAGAAATTGTGTCTCGCTTCGACCAGGCAGACAACGCTGGTGGAAGACGCTGCATACTCATTGCTCGGCATTTTCTCGGTTACTGGTATACCCGCAATATACGGTGAAGGGGAGGGTTCACTAGGGCGTCTATTGGCGCATGTTCTCGCCGGATCTGGAGATGTGAGCATCCTTGCATGGACTGGGGAATCTGGCAGCTACAACAGTTGCCTGCCCGCCCATATCACAGTATTCAACAAACCAGCAATGTCGCACCTCCCGCCACCCATTCAGGACGCCGAGATGGAAAGAATCATCACCGCGTCGCACTCTTCTTCATTCGACCTCGACGTGGCCTTGAGGCTATACGACCGTCTCAATGAGCTTCCTGCACCTTGGTTCGCAGCGAGTCGGATGAAACTTCCATGCATCGCTTTCCAACTCCCATCCTTTTCACCCTATCGAACACGTTCTGGCCGTGTTTATCGTGCGGACACTCTTGCCTTTGGGATGGTGGAAATCAAAACGAGATATGACCTCTCTCGGATGAATTCTCTGTATCTCGTTCACCCCTGGTTGGATACTCTGCTGGAGCGCGAAAATATGCCGAGTGGCGTATTCGTGGAGGATGACGTCGTACCACCACCCTCACCGGACATGGACGATGAAGAGACCTGTGACGAGGAAATCGACGACGATTCCTCGTTGCTTCCTGAACCAGAATATCAGTCACTCCCTGCTCCCGTGCATATGGTACCATTGGACAGAGAGACGCGAGCACGACGGCTCGTTGCCCGTCTTAGACAGCCATTTGGTGCGCTCTTGGTCACGCTGGCATCGACGGGTCGACGTGCGGTGGATTACAGGCGGGTGGCGTCTGATAGCATGATCACTGTACAATTCCAGGAGGGCGTCTCGTTGGCTGATCTTCTCGACAATGTACGCACAATCGATGTTTTGTAACTTGCGTAGCATCTTGGACGACAATTGTCATGCTTCACTCGTTATTGCTACAGCATTTGGACGTTCGGATCTATAGGTTTCTCGATGCGAGTAAGGATGTCCTCGGACACGACAGATTTTGTAACCAGGCTGGTCACCAGACTAGAACACTCAGGCCTCGGGTCAGACAACCCTATTGATAATTTCACCTCCACTCCGCACCTGAATACAGAATACAGAACAGAGAGCAGAATTATGGCACGGGAGGTCTGCCGGGGACTGACGATGGGGCCGTTCGATCGTGCCTCCAAGTCAAAACAAAACGGACTGCCCAAACAGCGCCCCAGGAGGACCCCCGCTGTGACGATGCGGGTACCGCTGGCATCTCAACCCAGATGGACTCCCTAAATAAACCCAGATGCGGCAGCCGTCGATACACGGACAGCGCTTCCAGGGAGAACCCGAAATAGCATGGAAAACTGTAGAGGTGTACTTTAGAACCGACCCTCTTTAGAACCGACCCCAACGGTTTGTGACACTTGGTCTTCGGAATCATAGTTTCGTTTTCACCAGCAGCTGCTATAATTCTTATGGATGACGAGACTTCGTGCTAACAGAACGTAGTAGAATACAACTGGTACTGATAGAATGCATATTACGAACGTGAGTCACAGCATTGTATAAAACTTGAATGGCCTTTCCTTAGGCGACCAGCACCTCCGGGCTACACATGCTCCACAGCCCCCATGGACTACTAGCAATCACGAGGATTGACTCGTGGAAGCGGACGGCCGCCCGTTTTCCTGCGACTCTTCAGGAGGAACGGCCGACATCCCACATTTACAATGCCGCTGCCGCAAGGATCAGGAAATGTTCCAGTGATTCTGGGAAGTGGTCCCACCAATGCTGTATGTTTACATAGCGACATCACTTCCTCTTCGAGCCGTGCAATAGTTTGACGATTGTCTATGGCGAGCTTAACCTATTTTACACCATTAGCGAGCCCAAGTCCAGATATGGAAGATGACCGTACTTCAAGCTTTTCATAGATCACTTTAATCGAAGTGGTGCATGCCGTGATCACCTGAATGTCCCCATCGTGCAGCAAAAAGCGAGCAACAGGGCCTCTCTTCGAAATCTTGGTCGCGACGTTTTGAAGATTGTTGAGCTCCCTAAAATGATGGCAAGTATGAGCATCTCCCCTTGGTAGCGACTACTCGAAGTGACATACCTTTGACAAGAGCTTAGTGTTTTCTTCATATCTCTGGACAGCTTAGATCCCACCGCATATTGTATGATCTCCTCGAGCAGCCACGCAGAGCTCTCTATCACTTGATTGATCACATGATGTGTACCGCCCATTTCCTTAGAAACCTTTGAGAGCCGCGTCTGGCTGTCAACAGTGGGGTACTAACCTCGATCAGTTGAGCTATGTGCAAGACTGTCCCGATTATTCCACGAAGTATGGGGACATTGGCTATGTCCGCTATCTGATGGGCAAGCTTGAGAACTCTGATCGTAGCTAAGAATGCATCACGGCGACCATTAGCACTACAGCCCGAAGAGGTGCTCCCAGTTGGACTGGACGGAGGTATGGAATCACCAGAGGCGATACTTAATATACCTGTCGACGAAACCACCGACCAGCTAGCCTCGGAAGAGCTCGATTTGTTCGAGGAGAACCCGCTTTGGAAGGTATTCCGCCGAAGGCCACCCCAGGGCTCTCTTGCACTGGCTACCCGACGAGCCCTGTTACGCAGCTTTTCCCAGACTTTTTTAACCTCTCCAGTAAGTTGGATGAGGGAGCGGAGCAAGGTTTTTGCTGCCGCTGTTTCATGAAGCTGCAAGCCGCGGTCAACCATTTCCCGCTGAATTTGCAGTGGTGCACGGTTCTGGCGGGACCCCTCCAAGTCTAAACGATTAATGATCTCCCAAGCTGATTCGCGGGTGCCTTGAAAACGACAAGTGCGCGAGCCGAGGCAAATCATATCCTTCCAGAAGTCCGAGAGAAGCTCTTCTTCCCTCTTGCAACCAACTGATTGGTCTTCAACTTCGTCCCACATCGTTGTGATGAGGACAGTATTCCTCAGGTTTCCGTCACCGCACAAGTCCTTGAATACGACCAGATTTCTCAGAGGGGTTCCTGCCAATCTGACGTCTGAGATACGGTGGAGGTAAAGGAGACCAGTAAGCTTGACATTGTTGCGGTAACTGTGGGCGTTGAGTCGGGCGAAGCTCAACCACACTCTCTGGTCCACTCACGTCTCCTTCAGCCAGTGGGCAATGATCCTTAGAATCTGGGTATCAGAAATGTCTGTGTCGTCGAATCCTGGGGTGTCTACTAAGACAACATTCCGAAGACCGTCAGGATGAAGACACCGGATAGGTTGCACTGCTCGTGTTTTCAAGTCGTTACCTATCACGACTTCCGTCCTCCCAGCTGCTGTGTTAATGAACTGTGAATGTCTCAGTGATACGGGGTGTAGTCTCGCACCGATAGCTCACTGAACTCTTGCCCGACCCTGTGAGCCCCATGACCCTAGTGGAAAGCATGATAAGCGCAATAAAGCGTAACTCCAGAAAAACATACGCAATTACTATGTCATCTTCGTCGATGGAACCGTAATGGTCGCTTGACGGGACAACACAAACAGCAGTGCCGGATCCAGAGGCATTCAGAGGATATGATTGACTGGAGGACGCGATAGCGGATACTGGGAGCGGGAGGGAATCAGCGTTAAGGCTAGGAGCATAGTTATCCTCCGATCTGCCCGTAGCCGGGATTGTGGATGCAAAGATGATTCCGTCCCTCGAGGAAGGGGCCAAAATTTGGTCAGAAACCATATTCTGATTCCCAGTTAAGAACGGACGACGCAGAAAGTTGTAGGAGTACCTCGAGTGAGGGAAGTAGACCCGAGCTAGAGGCCCGAGGAGATTGACCACTCCACCCAAGTGCCAAGATACGACTTTGGAGTGACGGGTTGTGGCGTTTTCCGCCTGTCGTTTATGAACAGTACTAGTATATGTCCCACCACTGTGTCAAGAGAGAGAGGCGACTAGGGCATAAGCAGGAACGGTTAAATCAGAGTGGCTGTACGAACTTGAACCCCGCGGCAACTTTAATCCTCTCTCTGCACATGTCCCCAATCGAGCCCATAGCAGATGAACGATCCGCAACGTTGGCCTCAAGATACCCGCAAACAGGCTAGACAACGACACAACGACACAATATGCTACAAAATCAAAATCACACCATACAAACAACCGTCCGTCATCAGACCTCAAACGCCCTTCCCGCACTGAAAAGAGCAGACGTCGACTTGGACACCACAGCCCACTCTGGCAAAAATGCAACGACTTCCTCCAACGAAGGGATCTTACCCCCAGACCCCCCTCCCCCGATCGTCGCACGCTCGTACTCGTCCCAACCGCAGCTCACCCGTCCTTGGAGTCCCTCGTCCGCCCCCGACGCGTCCCCATCCTTCCACTCGACCGCCACCTCGAACGCGTTCCCGAAATCGCGGCTCCAAAGTTCGATCCGAGCTAATCCCTGCTCGGGCACGTCGTAGCCCTGTTGAAGGCCCTTGGCCCCGTCCCCGGCGACGCTAAACTTGGAAATGCGTCGGTTGGTGAACGAGAGGGTGCAAAACCGCGTGTTGAGGCCCCGAACGGCGATTAGAGCGCTGTTCGGACCCGTGCGATTCAGATGAGACGATACCCATGGCACATCGGCGCGGGTGCTCTGTCCTCCAGGCGAGGGCACCATCTCCCCGTCGACTTCCCATGCGCACGTCTGCAGACCGACTTTATCCGTGGCGTCGTAGCATGCTACAGACTTGCCAAACGCAGATGGGAGCTCTGGTAAGATATGACTGGTCAAAAATTGCTTGGGTCCAGTGAGCGCAGTCGTTGTACGTTCAATCCCCGACGTAGTCAGGTCCACGGTTTGGATAAAATATACTTTGAGCGGTGTTTGTTGTGAGAACGGGAACGCGACCCAAGTATACACGGTGGAAAGTATGAAGATGGCAAGCACGAGAAGCGTGAGCCATCGATGGGCGTTGATGCTGAATGGAGACATGGGCAAAACGAGCAGGAGAGCCATGAGAGACACGGCACTGTACGCTAGAACGCCGACGTTGTGAGCAAGCCGACCTTGGATGGTACATTCAAGGAAGACTTACTAGAGGCTGGACTATTTCCATCTGTGAGAGTCTGACTCATCGCGCCTAGGAGCATGACAGAGATATGGAATACCAAGATGACGGGAAAAGGGACCACGAGGAGCAATTGCAAAATCCACCATCCGATGGCACCTTGTCCTTCGTTAGGTGGGGTAAGTGGGCGCGAGTGCTCGCGTGAGACGAGCGGTGTGGTCTCTGTGGGTTCAGGATCTTCCACCACCCTGGATGATGACTGCTGTCCATCTGCATCCTCCTCGGTGCTGATAGCCTGGTATCTCGCGCCCTCCACGTAGGTATGGCTTTCATATCCAACCTCAGTTTCTGCCTCAAAACCAGGTGCACTCGTTGTCGCTTCAACCAGGCCCACGACGCATCCGAGGAAGGCGCACACATTCCAGGCGGTGATAAAGTAGGTACTACCTATCTCAGCACTGCGCAGCACGACCGTGGAGAAGACGAGCAGTGCCCAAGTGAGGCCGTAAAGTTGCAGAAGAATCGAGAGCTTTTGCTGCTCTGGGGCTAATATGGTACCGCGAACGTTACAAGGGAAGGAAAGCACCAGGACGGTCGACAGATAGGCCAACGACGAAGCGGAGGCGAACACCAGGAAAGGATAAGAATGAAAGACCTGATCAATTGCGTTAGAGATCGATCCTTGAGGAGAAACGGCAGCTTACGAAAGGGTTCAAGTTGACGTATCCTGCGATTAGAGCTGCCTGGAGACCAATGCTGATCACCAAAGTCACCCAGAACTTGGTTGAGCTCCAAAAACCAGCTCCAAACTTTTTCAATACTTCCAAGGCTCGTTCGCTGCACGTCACGTGCTCTTGAACGCCGTTCCCATTGGGGTGGGCGGAATATCGGAACCGAACCCTCCTACTCAAGCGGACAATATGTTTCGAATATGCGAGGAGAAGGAGAAGGATGGGACCAGTGGAAAGTAGAACCACGTTCGTGATGAACAACGTTTCCAGCGAAAAAACCACCAAAGCGGCACCAAATACTGACCAGTAATATTAGACCGGTGCATAATCAATACTAGAGAACGCTCACGTTCAAAGTAAACAGGCCTCTCTTGTCGGGGAAGGGGTTGGGCATGGACCGTATCATCATTTGCAAGAGCCAGACTGGCTCCATGAGTGGCTTCCATCATCGCCCAGAGGGCTTTTTTACTGCCTTGCATGCCAGATACCGAGTCATACCCTGTGTGATAGCGACTCCTGCCCTTATAAAAGGCAAAGTCGAGACCGTCCAAACCTGCTTTTTCATATACCGAATAATCGGTTGCAGAACGTATAACACCACGCGAAAACGCGTCCGCAAAGAATACGTTGGCATGCGGATGTGGAACATGACTGTTCGTCCAGGAGAAAAGGGGTGCAATGTTTGTAGCCCGGAACATCACTGGCCGACTGCACGAGTATCAGCGATGAATTGACGGCATCGGAAAAGCGACAAGTCCCACCCTCCAGCAGCAGCACCTTCGAGATTGAGGAAAACATCGCTGACGTTGGCCCACGGGTGTTGTAAGAAACTTTTTCAAGGATATGAATGCCATATCTTGGATCGTAACCAGGGACATACGTGTGCGCTCCGTTCAGGCCGGATTCCTCGTTGTTGTTGAAGTTGAATACGACGGTCCTCGCAGGTATGTGGTTTGCAAAATGTTCCACCATCTGCAACAAAGTGACGATCCCCATCGAGTCGTCTGTCGTGCCTGGTGCAGTGGAGACCGAGTCATAGTGAGCCGACAGCAGGTACCCGCCAGAGTCGCGATAAGCGGGGTCGGTGCCCTGTACTTTGACGAGAATGTTGTTTCCTTCTTGGTAGACGGCACGCGGCTCCGCGCTAAAAAGATCCGTGGCCCATGATGCATTCGAAAGGACGTCGTAATCAATTGTGACGTGGGGGTGCCGCGAGGCTATCTCTCCGACACGGTCGAGGATAAAGTCACGGACGAGGTCGTTGGCATGCGAGTTGAAGGGATGAGGTCTGGCAGACACCTTGGGGAACAAGGTCAGCGCTCGACGAGGGGCAGTAAGGAGGAGGGCTTGCCTGGTGAAGATCCCACCAAGCCTGGTCGAGGTCGAGGCCTCGAGTGTCTCTAGGGACTTGGGGCAGGTTGTCCGTGACGAGTACGGTGCTGAATATCGCCGCATAGACAAGCACCAACAGGACCGTGGTGGGTATCATGTTGAAGGCGAAGGCGGTCCCTAATCGGTTGCGGGTGGTCATGGTGTGAATCCAGCAGAACGTAATGATGACGGCCCCTGTCAATCCCCCTGTCGACTTGTCACTCGAGTCCGCACACACTTCTTGGACTCTACCACAGATTGAATCGCGACCGTCCGTCTCTGTGGATCCGAGCCGCTAGTCACGGTCTGACCCGCATTCGCAGTCTCAGCTCTCTCAGGCTACGCTGCTGGCTTGGCCTCATAGACGGGCTGGTCACCAGACTACTCGTCAACTCGGACCTCACGAGCGCATGAAATATTCGGGTATTCATGTCCTCGTTCTCACACTCTTTGCGGGTTCAATTGTTATGTCTTGGACCAAGTCTGGCCCCATGGACACATTAGATAAGTTGTACGAGACTCGGTTTGTGTATGCGAATATGTCGGTATGGGCTTTGGCTGACTTGGGAGTGCCGCCTTCGGCAGCAACCTTCAAGTTGCTTGCATAGGAACCCGACGAATCACCACGCGCATATTTTCATTTGAGTATGTTGTTGCGAGTTGTGGTTTGTGTTGCAATCGTCATAGCCGGAGAGGTGAGAGGGGCTCGGCGGACAGCGAATGGACAGCAAACGTCGAGGACTCATCACCAACATGTTCAACAAGCCGGATATTTGTCTCTTATTCGCGACATTAACAAACTACGCGAAGGCGGAAGTGTTGACAGTAGACGACGAAGTTGCGAGGTGTCGGCTGGTGGAACCAATGTACGACCCGCGGCAAGGAATCATGTACGAGGCTGGAGAGGTTTTCACGGTCGTCGTCCATCCCCCTGTCGAGCACGAGTTGTGCCCATACGACCACGGGTTGGCGTTGTTGAAGATTCATGCCGGACAAGGAGCAGGAGGAGAATGGCCGTCATCTGGATATGTTGTAGCGACGGTGGGATATGGGACGAAAACAGGCGGGTTGGTGCCTATGCGGTTGGTCGACATTCCAGCAGTGGTCTCGATCTTGGAGAGGTACGTGGTCGAATGTGCCTCCGAAGGGCAGCTGTTGATGAAAGGGGTGTCACATAGGAAAATGAGAGGAAAAATGTGATGTGATTACACGACGAGTCGTACATGGAGTAGGAAAGGAGTACGCAGTTGGCGATTCAGAACGAGGCTATGGGCAGAAATCAAAACAGTGATGAGCAAACACCCATACGGAAGCATCTGACAACTTGAACCCAGCAGTCCACACCTCACCTTGCCGTTTGCATCAGCGTCAGTTTTGCATAGTCGTCCGAGTCAGAGTCGGGTGGTGAACGGGACTGAATGGGAGCCTGGATGTTTCGACATCTGGTTGCGAAATGGATCCCAGTGAAAAAAGGTTATATAGTTGACTCTCTCATAACCCATACCCTAGATTCATAGGCTTGCTCAAAGATTCGGCCTCGACATTACTTTTGGTCACCGCAATGCTGCCCGTTATGTGGAGACTTCGGTGACAAGTCATCTCCGTGTGTGTATCAAGATCACCGAGGATCGGCTCTGGAGTTACACCACTTACCCTTCTGAGCCCATTCTATCATGCGCTGCCGCCTCTTTGCTGTACGTGAAGAGCAATCCGGATAAAGGTTTTTCCGCAGACAATCTGGTCGTGACTTTGCGCTGCCTAGGAGGTGTGTATGGTCAAGGAGGGACTGGTTGCCAGACACCGGTCAGATTGGGGAGCTAGTCGGCCGTTTTCTCTGGCTCCTCGCGAAAGATTTTTTTGTTCGCAAGGTTGATGTCAAAAACGCTGGGAACTCACAATATGAGCAAGTGCTTCAAGACTGTCAGCTACATAGTCCCAGTTGTTAGATTCCTCGAGCTCGTTTTCGGGTCAAGAATCTGGGAAGTGGCACTGGAAGCTCCGAGTCGGGGGATGTTTCAGAATGCCTGTATCAATTTCTCCCGCTGGGTTTCGATGGACTTTGACAAAAGACAAAAGACGGAGTGTCTGGCACAGCTGCCGTGACGTTACATGCTCAATTTCTTCCTTAACCTAATATTGACCCCACCCATAGCATTGGCGATTGGATATTGTCCCACTGGGCGCGAACAAGCGCCGTCCAATACTGTCCCAACCAACCTTTGATCGACAAGGTTATCCCAGTATACTTCAAACCTCAAAGGGATGGCGACCAAGCTGGCATGTCGCAAATCCTTATTTCAGACAAGGCTGGAACCAGTTCATTGGAATCTGATCTAAACTACATCCAGCGAGACCATACTAAGAGCATTGCTCCCAGCCACCGTGGTCTTCCTTACATCGCAATATTGATAGACCTTGGCATAGCAACGTCTCAATTCGAGGTTCGGGTAGACTCTTCGAGGAACAAGGATCCGTGCCTGCGTATCTATGCACGTGGTTTTGATGATACAACGTATCCATTTCTCAAAGGCCAAGACGGGCTCATACGCATTCTCAAGGACCTCTACAAATGACAATTTGTCCCTGCCAGTGGGAACGTCGAGCAGTAGCTCGAGAATCACGTGCAGTTCGGGAAGTCCAGCGAGCCACGCCACATGAACTTCAAGTAACGGGTCAATAAGCAATATAGGTTAGGAACCAGCCGCAGGACTGGACATGTATGTTTAGTGTACTTGCATAACTTGGGCATCTGCCAGGGAAGTTAATGTTACTTATTATTGGATCACCTTGTCACTCATCATGATGTACTACAAGGTGTAGGATTCAACGAACACAGAAACTTAGACAAGCAGAGCTTGCCGCTGTATCAGGCGTCGGAAAAGATAACTTGGAGAGTGCTTGGGAACTTGTCAATAATCGTGTTCAAACTTGGCATACTCGGGGTTTAGACCCGATGACACGAAATTCGTACTATGTTTCCCTGTTTTACCGTCAAATCAGGTCCCACTTTGCTGACTTCCGAGGGTTCACGATCGGTAGAGCGGCGTCATCGATCTCCTTAGGAGGGGGCCTCACTCAGCCCCATGCAACGAGCAAATTCTCATTCGCGTAGACTAACGACCACATTTCCGAAGGGATCAAGTTGTACAACCTTGCGCATTGCAGGTGACTAGGACATTGTGATCGCGTGGCTCGCGCAAGCACTCGAGAAGCACGCACCCCGACGACAGGAGGGAAAACCGAAATGGGAGGGTGATCGAAAAGGCCGCTATCGAGATTTTGCGGCACTGTGAGAAGATGGATGGGGCCGTGGGTCGGGATAGAGCTTTTGGGAGTGAGAGAGGCGATGAATGCTGGGAGGCCGGACGTTACGCTCGTGGTATGTTCCTTGCGTTCCGGTTCGTGTCACTTTTGCGAATTTCGGATGGCTGATGCTGTTCGTGCTAGATCTCGGTGTCGACCAAATTCGCCGCCGCACCGTGACAGCTTGCTAGCCGTTTGCCGCTACGGTGTAAACTGAGGACCAAAATTGGATCCTACCGCCTAGATAAGTATGACGCAAGCCCTAGTTCCGAAAAGTGAATGTCTCACTTTCTGGACGCTTGCGATTGCTTGGTTCACATCAACGAGGTTGACGTCCGTTTTTTTGACCATTCAGGACACCTTACTATTTCCGCACTGTCGTGACATATGTTTGTCACCATGGTCACCTCCTCCAAACTCTACATTCTTGTCAAATGATTTTCCGCAGCCGATTGTCTTGGAACCACTGGGATGCCAGGATCCAGCTAGAATAAAGTTTGCGTCTCGTCGCACGCCTGGTGCCATAGTGCCAACGCGAATGACATTCCTTCGCATAGGCGGCGGGTGAGTGTTCGGCAGAAAACGTACAGCTACCCTATGTCGGTATGTCGAACAGCTTTCCAAATTCCAATGTTCAAGTTGGTGCTTGACTGTTCGAACAGTCACTCGGGATTACTGTCCTCGACTACTCGAAGCGGCGGTGGGTAGAACTCTTCCAGTTGTTGAACTCTACTTTTCTTCTCAGGTTCCATGTAATATATACTCCGGAAGAGATCTCGATCAACAGCACTCTGGTTCATGATGACGGAATCTTCTTGATTATAACCACCATAGCAAAGGATAGCGACGATGACGTTCTGACCAGCAGGGAGTTCGCGGAATTTGAGATGCTCCATCAGACGTGTGGTAGCAAGAGGTTTTTGCTGGACATCGTGTCCATTCGAACTTGAACCAGGAAGTTCGTGAGGTAGATACCCATGGCTTGTTTATGCATATCAGATTGGTAGGCGTTGCGCGGCGACTGCAGAGGTGTAAGGCAGTCCACGTCGAAGCAGTACGCACCTGGTTGTGATCGGGGAAAGGAATGATGCTGGCACAGCCTGAGACGCCAAGAATCATACCGTGACTAGGACGAATCTTGCAGTCAGGACGGCCCCTGTCAATCCCCCTGCCTAGTATGTCGACTTGTCCGAGTCACTCGAGTCCGCGCACACTTCTTGGACGGTCTACGAGCCATGTCACTCTACCACAGTTTGTGTTGAGAATCCTGGTATTTCATATTCAGTTTCTATTCCTGATACCAGATTCTAGAGTGGTCTATGACCTTATCTTTACGCTATTCATATTACTCATCACCAGATAAGCTATCTCTTATCTTTGGTCTTACTCATATGTCATTTGACATGCTTATCGCTATCATGACATATGTAACGCTTATCAGCCAATAGCTGATATCACTCTTATCTCTTATCATACTATACAGTACTGATATTAGAGTTCAGTATCAACATGCACACACATGTACAGATACTATATAAGATAGGCCTTACAGCCTATCTCTCTATCGAACTAAGTTCTATCGAACTATCTTGTTCTTTCCCCCTCAGTTGGTTCCTCTCTAAAGCCTCCCTGCTTTATCTTCACTACCAACTGTTTACCCTTTGTTCACCAACCAAGGACCTGTCTAAGTGAGTCTCCACTAGACACTCATCCCTTCGTGTTCCTGCGCTATCGGGATTGTATTCCCGATAGAAGGGGCCTGGGCCATCAGGGGCTGAAGACTGATTGGGGGATGGCCTGAGCTGGACAAGTAGGATGAGATATTCGTGTTGACAATCAGGCCATGCCGACCACTCCTTGTAATGGGAAAGCTCGGTGACGATGTAATGTCTGTTATGGTCGTTTTCATGAACGAGTGAGAACCAGTTCCCAGGTGCATAAGATGCAGCATTCATGAGTGCGGCCTGCATGGGGAACTCAGCGGCCTTCTCAGTGAGCAGGAAGGGGAGGGAAGAATAGAACACAGCAAAGTAGAATTCCATCTTGTGACTAGTTGGCTTCAGAACGCCAGAGAGAGCGAAACGAGTGACATCATTACTGGAACACAGTGGCTATGCTATGGCCCCTGAGCAGAAAATGGAGACTCATACAATTCAATACAATATACAGTACTTGGTACCTGACCGAGCCATCAAGCTATGACCAGCGATGCAGACCTACGCCTGCATGTTCTCCTTAGCATCCTACAGGACACATCCACCCGCATCAACCATTCTCACTGAATAATCCTTGTGCTCGAACCACGCCACCCTCGCAAAGCTTGGTATCACCACCCATTGTACTAGCGTATTTAGCCCCGCCTAGTAGTGGTGGGGTTCGATCCCTATTTCAAACACGTGTCAGAGTACAGCGTCTCACCGGCCCTTGCTATCGCCATGAGTGGCGTTGAGATGGGTACGCCAATCTCCCCCCAGCCCGTGAACATGGATGTGATGCCAATCACGACCGACGCCGTCCCCGCAGCGCACGCTGCACCCATTGCCGCGCCAATCTCCCAAGACTCATCTGAACAGAACGCGCGCGACCGACCGACAGTACCGCTATCGCTGTCGGTGCGTTCCACCCAGCGTGCTTGGAAGTAGAGCGGAAGACTAGGTAGACCCGTCGTCCAGCGCTCGCCAAGCTGAAGGTCGTTCTTCCAGTGAGTCGGTGCAGTGATAAAGAACGCAACGTGGATGGCTCCATCGAGGTTGTTGATGATAGTAAGTTCGGGCGTGTTTTTTCCCTGGGGTGATGGGCGAGCCTGAGGTAGTGGGTGAGAGCGTTGGCGGGTTGGGAGGGCGCAAGAGGATCGAGCGTATGAAATGAAGTCCAAGAGGATGCATGCATGCGTATTTATCTGGACTGAAATGTGTTCGTCGATCCTCCTGAACGGGCATGCGCAGCCCCTATGGCCAAATTAGAGGGAACATGCGGTAACAATATGGTTCGACATCAAAGCCAATGTGTTGGTGATTCACGTTTGCGTCTGTGGGTCACCGTTTGCATACCCGCTGCCCCGAATCTAACATGTGGCCAAGGGAGCATGCGGTAACAACATGGTTCGACATCGAAGCCATTGAATGAAATCAGGCCTCTCAACTAGCGTGTTGCTGGTTCGCGTTTACGTCTGTGGGTCACTGTTTGCATGCCCACTGCCCCGAACCCAACATGCTGGTACTAGGTATGCAATTCGAACTTTGATCTAACATCATTCGACAACGTACCTCATTGATCACCCACCGCACGTCCTCTTCGGCAGGCGCTACTTCCTCGCCTTGGGCGTTCACTTTGGCAGGCGTGCCGGTGGTCCCGGCGACGACACCGCCTTCCCATGGGAGAAAGAAGATGGCTCGGCCGTCCAAAGTGGCAGGGTCGAAAAATCCCACGCGGGTCGGGTATAGTAAGCTGGAAGCGTGATGTGAACGCCCGGAAGGTCGGACGATGTATGCGAGGGATCAAGGAGGAGTGTAGGGGTCGGTCGCGTTGATGATGCCCTGTCTGAATGTGAGATACGAGGCGTTGGGATGAGAACAGGGGTCGAACCTTGACGCGGACGTTGAATTCCCGACCGGTGAGCCCGTCATTGACCCTGACGCCGACGAATTTTCCTTGTGCATTCTTGTGGAGCTCGGTGACGCCACAGTAGTTGGCGACCGTTGCACCCAGCTTGACGGCGGTCATTGTTAACGCGACGTTCATGCGTGCATCGCTGTGTTGTCCTGGACGACAATGAGTCGTTTAAGATGAAAGCAGCGCGAGAATGCACCGTCGTAATAGACGACAACCACGACGATATACGAGTTCTCCATGTTCCCCTTGCCGGCCAACAGATCATACATCTTGCACCCCGCATAGTAATAAGGGACCTGCCAATAGTTGAAAAAACGCTGCTCCTCAGCATGGGGCGTGCACCAAGGACAAGCGCGTACTTACGATGGGAAGCATGTATGACAGATTCGGGGCGGTCTGGTGGAATATCTTTCTCTCAGCAACGCCTCGCGTACGAGTTTGTACTGCTCGTAATCGACGCCTTTTTGTAGATATCGTACGCCGCCATGGACGAGCTTGGTCGACGTGCCTGTGTGGCGTCACCAACGACCCAAACGAATGTGTTGACAAGTAAAAAAAAAGGTCGTGTGAGACGTACCAGAGCTAAAGTCGTTTCGCTTCACCAGGACGACGCGAAGGCCTCGACTAACAGCGTCGATAGCGACCCCGGCGCCCCCGACGACGATCAATACGTCAAACACGTCTTCCTCTTCCGCCGACCCGGGCACGTTCCCAGCTCCCCTGCTCCACTGGAGGACATCCAATATCATATGCCCCGAGGTCAAGGTGGCAGCAGAAGTGAGCTTTTCACGTAAATTCCTCGTACGCGATTCATCCCATTGTTAGTACGACACTCGCTCACGCACGCGCGGACATGCCTAGCTCGAAGCACAAACCAGCATGTTCAACGCGCTTCGCAAGGCCATCCATCGGGTCTTTCCAGTATCCTCGCAAGTGCCCGACAAGCATGGAAGGTGTTGTGCTACCCGGACGTGTGATGTGCGAGGTGGACGGTGCTGATATGGTGTTACTGTAAGACGTTCGTTCTTGCAGACGCCCAAGAAACTTGAACAACTGCTCTGGATGTGGGAAAGGTCATTGACTCGTTCACCCATAGCATAGCCACCGATAATGATGATGTCACTGAATTCTTTCCTCCCCAGTTCTGAACTCAACCAACAAAATGGAATTCTACTTCACAGTGTGTCCTTTCCTTGAGAAGGTAGCCGAGTCCCCCATGGAGGCCGTGCTTAGCAATACCCAGCCCAATCCACCCAGAAATTGGTTGCGCCTCATCCGTCAACATGACCCCAACGGACAGTACGTCGTCATCGCGATGTCCCACTTCAAGGAGCGGTCTACATGGCCGGACCTGCAACACGAGTTCCTCCTCTTGTTCGTTCAGCTCAGGCCCCCTCCCAACCAACTTGCACCAACTGCAGCCCCTATCGCGATTAAGGTCTCTCGTACCATCTTTGATCATGCAATCCTTGCTCAGTTAGGCCTTTGGGGCCCTGCGGTCGACGCTGTTCACCCTACTACAAGCACCCAACCTGAGGATGCCGAGCGCCTTCAGCATTTTACATGGGTGCCTCATGGTGCCCCTAGCTTGGCAAATATTTCCCTCACCGTGTTCCTCGTTCAGAAGACTATGCCTCATTATCGCCTATTCACGTCCTCTTGTTGCGCATTCGCGCGGGCCGTCGGACGTTCGATCGACCTTATCTTCAATGGCAACATGAACATGATAGGAGCTGGACACCTTCCTTTTATGATTCGAGAATCATATTTCCTGCACTGCATTCCAGCAGGCATCGCAAAGGCAGAGTCAGTTGCTGCTGAAGTTGCTCAGGATTACCAGGCCTTGCAGTGAGGACGGCTGTCATGGTAATGATTCCTTTGTTTTCCGTTGAATTGTGTCTTATAAACATTTCAGTGCGGCGTTTGCGTACTGCCACAAGTTCCATCGGATGCATTCACTCCGTCCACATTCACCTGCCTTTTTAGTCCCTCCAGCTACTTTCGCAAATTTTTCCAACCCCCGCCACCTGTCGAGCCTTTAGAAATCCTTTGGCTGTGTGGCCCCATCGTTTCCCCTTATTTACAGACCTCAAAGTACTCAAAGCAGGCCGATGAAGCGCGAAAAGTGGCAATCAGTACATTTGCCTGTAAATTATCACAAGTACGCAATTAAAAGATGACTTGGCTGTAACGAATGCCACCAAGAACTGTTCCATATCGTCGAGCGCACGTGCCTTGTCGACGTGAATCACGAAGGACACTTGCGCTTCATGAGCTGAGATTCGGAGCCGGTACGTCCTACGCCCTGGGTCATGGCTCATGATATCCGTTGTGGCCGGTCGGGGTCTCTAGGTTCGACGATCTCTTCCACCCCCATGCACAGGTGCCAGTGGATCCTTGAGCTTCGTTGGTCGACGCCGCTTGGCGCCGAGTGCTCCCGTACCACCCGCGCGTGTGGCCCCCCACACTTTCGCCGTTGGTCATGGGGTGCATTTGCAAGTGACAAGGCACCGGGGATGTGCGCGCCGGGGGTTTTGTGGCATGGGCTGTGCGTGGGCTGTACTTACGGCGTGTTTCACGCACACAAAGATGACGACTCACCAAGGCGCCATGTAGGGTGGAGTGAATGTCGCTCATGACGCTGCAGACCCCATCCGGGTACTCGACGCGGGTCCACGTTGGAGTGGCAGCACCCATCCTCAGCCATAATTGCCCCGTGTGATCACAGGTTGTGACGACTTTACAGTGCTAAATAGGGAACTATGCGTGAATAAACACCCAGTGCTAGCAGGACACTCACCGGGCTACTAATAACGAACGTCAGCATCCCGGTGGGTGGGGCTACATCTACTGTGTTGACGAGGTAGGTGATCGGTCCGAAGGTGACAATTGAACGAGCCTCTTCCAGCTGGATGTCGAGAGGTACGGAATCGTGTTCATATCGATGGGGAAAACGGAATACGAAGTAAACTCTAGGTAGTGGTAAGGCACGAACAGATCCGGATAGAAAACGCTCCGCACAACCACGAAACCACAGGGAAGCGAAGGAAAATACAACCCACGACTACACCCCTCCACCGCTCTTCTCGACAGGTATCCGTTTCCGTTCCTTCTTGGCCACCTTGGGTCCCCTCATCATGCACACGTCCTTTAAATTTCCACAAATCTGGCGCATGGCAACACGCTTCAGTCACGCACACCAAAACAAGGGTGCATGAACCCACCTCGACAAACTCGTCGAAATCCACGTCCGTCCAGTCCTCGAGGCCCTCCTGCGCAAACACGTAGCGGTAATCGGCCTCCCTGAACCCTTCGTACCCCGCGCCCGGCCACTCGCGCGCAAACGCCTTTAGCGTGGGTTCGATCTCCGCTTTTTTTAGCCGCCCGCGCGACGAAGAAGTGGCGGCAGCAACGCGTCGATCAAACAGCTCCCTGAGCGCATCGACCTCGCCTGCGTCAAACTTGGTACGGCTGTACGACGGCTTGAACGAGGAGGACGTGCCGGACGGCGCAGACACCCCCGCCAGCCCGACGACCCGCCAGAACCCACACTCGAACCACGTCCGCCATGACCGCGCCCCTTCCCATCCGGTGGCGGTGGCATTGTTCACTGCCGATCCCGGCGCGAGCCCCATGCTCCCCAGGAACTGCACCCCGCGGGCGTACTCTGCTCTCTGGCGTGCACGACTCCAGCCGAGTTCTTTGCTCATGATCTCGATCACGCATGGGAGGGCTGTGAGGGCGGCTTGGGCATCTACAAAGGCGAGACGGGTTCGTCGGGCGAGGACGTCAACGGCCGTGCAGGCGTATTCGTGACGCGCGGCATAGAGGACCTCCGCCTCGACGTAGGAGTGGTTGGGAGAGAGCCGAACCCCGTGTACGGGCCACTGTTCGCCGGTCGGCTCTGCCAGCGCGCACACTGTCCAGGCGCGGTCCCCGTAGTTGTCCGAAAGCTGTTTCGCCACGTCCGTATCTAGGCCAAACTGGGAGACGAGATCAGTGGCTTAAACGCGATGCACGAGGTTCAGACGTACTCTTTGAACGAGTCCGATGAACATGTTTCGACTCCACCCATCGCTTCCAACGAGCCGCAGTTCCGCCGTTCGGCATCCCCCTTTGACCTTGTCTTGTAATCCAAACACCTCCACCGCTCGATCAACTGTCTCCTCCGCCATCGCTCTGTACGTCGTCCACTTGCCCCCCGCAATTGTCATCAACCCCGACGGCTCCACCCTTACCAGATGGTTCCTCACCAATCCCTCCGTCCCACCCTGGCTCCCGGCAGAAATGAGCGGCCTCAGACCTGACCAGGCGCTGAGCACGTCCCCACGACGGACCTTGATATCCTGGCTGAGGTACCCGCGTACCTCGTCAATCACCCACCGCACGTCCTCTTCGGCAGGCGTCACTTCCTCGCCTTGGGCGTTCACTTTGGCAGGCGCATCGGTGGTCCCGGCGACGACACCGCCTTCCCATGGGAGAAAGAAGATGACGCGGCCGTCCGAAGTGGCGGGGTCGAGAAGCCCCATGCGTGCCGGCGCATAGTAAGCAGGAAGTGTGATGTGAACGCCCGACGAAGGTCGGACGATGGGTTTATGAGAGGGATTGTCGAGGGAGAGGAGCGAGTCGGTGTAGGGGCCGGTCGCGTTGATGATGCCCTGTCTGGATGTGAGATACGAGGCGTTTGTATGAGAACAAGGGGCGAACCTTGGCGCGGACGTTGAATTCCCGACCGGTGAGCTCGTCCTTGACCTTGACGCCCACGAGTTTTCCTTGGGCATTCTTGTGGAGTTCGGTGACGCCACAGTAGTTGGCGACCGTCGCACCCAGCTTGACGGCGGTCATGATCAACGCGACGTTCATGCGTGCATCGTTGTGTTGTCCTAGACGACGATGAGTCGTTTGAGATGAACGCCGCGCGAGAACGCACCATCGTAATAGACGACAGCCCCGACGAGACCCTCGCGCTTGAGCATCGGGAACATTTCTAGTGCTTTGCCCTTTGACATGAGATACGAGCTCTCCATGTTCTCTTTTCCAGCCAACAGATCGTACATCTTGCACCCCGCATAGTAATAAGGGACCTGCCAATATCTGAAAAGACATTGCTCCTCAACATGGGATGCGCACCAAGGACAAGCGCGTACTTGTACAAGGGGAGCATGATCGGAAGCATGTGTGACAGATACGGGGCGGTCTGGAGGAATATCTTCCTCTCATGCAACGCCTCGCGTACGAGCTTGTACTGCTCGTAATCGAGTTCCATCACCGCCTTTTGTAGATAGCGTACGCCGCCATGGACGAGCTTGGTCGACTTGGACGATGTGCCTGTGTCGCACCACCCACAACCCAAATGAATGTGTTGAGAACCAAAAAAAAGTCGTGAGATGAAACGTACCAGAGCTAAAGTCGTTTCGCTCCACCAGGGCAACGCGAAGGCCTCGACTGGCAGCGTCGACTGCGACACCGGCGCCCGTCGCCCCGCCTCCGACGATCAGTATGTCAAACACGTCTTCGTCTTCCTCCCCGGGCACGCTCCCTGCTGCCCCGCGCCGCTCGAGGGCATCCAACATCGCCTGGCGAGGTGGCGGCGTCCAAACCGGCGGCGGCCTCCTCGTTTCCCGGGTCGACGCAAGGTACGCCGGTCCAGAGTTAAGATAGTAGTACCCTCCACCTGCGAGACCGAGCGTGGAGGCTGTCACGAGTGCGAGGGTGCGTCGGGAGAACAGGAGTCGGCGAACCGTCGCCATCGTTCGGGTCGGGACTCGAGGTGGTTGTGCGACTCGGATACTATGGCGGTGATATCCGGACTGGAAAATGTCGCGCCCCGCAATCACCGCGTGTAGCACGTTCGACTCGGAATACCGTGCCAGTAGAACTGAATTGTCTCATGATAAAAGTCCTCGCCCCCGCAGACACCCAACTTGGCGACTCGGACTACCACGGGCCGACGGACCGCTCAACCCGATCCCTCCGCACTGCTCTGACAGGACACGACGTCTCGACTTGAAATCGCCTCTAATCAACATATACATCCAGATATACAACAGATGGTAAAATTGCTACAACTATGCATCCATATCTACACCTCCGCCACGCTCTCCGCCACGGCCTGCACCACAATCACCCCGCTCTGGCTTGGCGCCATCACAAACGCCGCGCCCACATCCCCAATCGTATTCCGCACCATCTCCATCTCCTGACCCGTACACTGTTGCTCCTCCACGAGCTGCTTCAATTCATACCCCACTTCCTCCCGGACGAACCGCTTCGAGCGCCCAGCCACGACGAGCACCCGCCGGTGTCTCTCGCGCAGCTGTTTCGCCTGCTGCACGAGCGCGTGGAGCGGGAGTGCATGCGAGAGATCGGTAAACTCGACCCGAGAGAGCGCCGAACACATTTGTGCATGCGTTTCCTTGTCAAACGTTCGCGATGCGTAACGCGTCCACGTCAGGTCGTCCGCCGTATCGGACTGTAAGAGAAATGCTGTGTTCGGCTTTCCGTAGACGGTGTTGGAGATGGTGAGCGACTGGATCAAAGAGACGGATCGCATCCAGGGTAGAGTCAGCACCTGACGATCGAACAAGAATAAAGGTACACGAACCGACGTGAAAGGGGCCACAGGTTCCAACTCTGCTCTTTCGTCAACAACGGCCAATTCGGGCCTTGCAATTCCAGGCCGCTCGGACCTCTTCCCCACGCGCACGACCGTAGCACTCATCCTTGGGTTACTGCACAATTGCACCACCAACTCGAGTGCAAGCCGGTCGTCCGCACCACCAAAGAATGGGAATAGTATGTGCTGGTTACCGTTCGTGCCTGCATTATCCCCTAAATCGACAAAGAGCGCCACATCCGTCTTGCTATGCCTAAACACACCACGAACAAAGTGCGAGTACAGCGTCGAGGCAGAGTTGTCCTTGGATGACAGCCCAAAAAAGGTATCGAATGGGTTTGGTTCCGGTTTGACTCCACGAGGTTCGGATGGATCCGCTGTCGAACCCAACGAAGGCGGGATCCAGGGAATGAGGACGAGTTGCGAGCCATGTCTCTCGGCGTGGTCGGCCACGGCGTGAGCCCACTCATTGTGCGTCACGACGGACAACGAAGCAGAAACGGGCATGTCGCTCTGTTCTCCAAACATCTTGAAGACACCGACCAGAGGATCAGTACTGATCAACGTTTCCGTCATCGCAGATTTCATCATCGATGATGTACGTTCCGATAACTCGATGAGACGGAGTGCATTCACGGAGGTCCTTTGAGATTTCGTAACCCGAGACGCTGGATCCTCAGAGGCGGGTGGTAGAACCAGTTTTGTTAGTGCCATGATCCCAGGCATATGTTTGAATTCATCGAGCACGACAGAAAATCGGTGGCGCCAGGCTTCACCTTCGACGCCATCAGAAGCCTCGCTGATATATTTATCTCTTTCATTGTCGTCCCTGGATGGCGTTAGCGTAGCAGCAATGCCAGCGCCAAGTCCAAAAGTGCGGTGCTTGGGCGGATAAATGAGGTTGACGAGAGGAGTTGTCATGAACGTAATGATCAACGCTTCCAAAACGAACATAGAGAACACTTGGCGGGTGAGGATTCCCGCAGACAGCCCGACATTGAGGACGATCAGCTCCACCAAACTATATGACAGTGAGATGTGGATAAGCGATCGTCCGAGTGAAACATACCCTTTACAAGTCATTAGAGAACCGACGGTGGTAGCTTCACGCCAGCTGAAACCAAGTGCTCTCGACGAGAGCGTGCACCCGGTGAATTTACCAGTGAAATCGAGCGTTGCGATGAAAAATACAAATCCCCACGCAGTTCCTGACAACGCATTTCAATATAAGCCCACACCTTGTGAAACTGACACGTACCAGTATTGATCAATCCCAAGTTGGTGTTGAGTCCGGAAATCGTGAAATACTACGCACGCTGAGAAAGTAAAGTGGGACCCGAATTTTTCACTCACGATGGGAAGGAAAATGATGTGAACCATATCTTCGAGCTTTTCCACAAAGGCAATGGATATACCACCCTCACGGGGAACGATAACGCCAACGATGAATGCACCTGCAAGGCGAAAATTGTCACAAATGAATATACCCAATAAATCAACGCCGGTTGACCCAAACGCACCAAAGATTGCGTTCACTCCGACAATGTCGGTGAAGAAGGCAGAGCCCCAAAGGACTAGCATGACCACTGTCATATAAAACATGGTAGGTCCGTGAACGACGCTGCTTGTCTTCCTCGCTAGCCAAAGCAATGCCCATTTGGTCGGGAAGAGGAGGAACAAGGTATACGCCACGCAAGTGAGGAAAGTCCACAGGGCAGTCAGACTGGATGCCGCATTCACAAATGAGACAGCCAACGCAAGCAGAGTCCAGCCAATGACATCATTTGCAACGCCTGCGGAGAGCACGATGAGGCCGACCGTCGTCTCCAGCAGTTGGAGCGCGCTGAGAATACGACAGAGGACCGGGAAGGCGGTGATGGAGAACGAGACGCCGATGAAGAGCATGAAATAGTGAAAGATGATGGTTGGTCCGATGAAATGGTTGTATATCGCGACGGATACACCACATCCGACACCAAACGGAAGCAGCACGCCTGCGAGAGATACCGCGACCGATAAACGAGCATTTCGTCGAATGATGCTTGTGTCAATTTCAAGGCCAATGATGAAGAGATACAGGCAGAGTCCGATATTGGCGGTGAGGGATAGATAGGGAACCGAGAGTGCGGGGAAGATGTGGTTCGTGAAACCAGGTATCCGTCCAAACGCAGTGGGACCTTGAATGTAGGGTCAGAATGCGAGGCAAACAGACGAGTCTAATCTACCTAGGAGAATTCCTCCGATGATCTCGGCAATGACGCGAGGTTGTTTGATCTTTCCCAGAAGCAAGCCAAGCAGCTGGGCCATCATGAGGATGATACCTGTCCCCGCATGAGCGCCAACGGAAGAAAAAAGGAGTAGAAGAGGTGTCAACGCACCGAGTTGAATGATCCATAGTCTCAAGGGGTCTGAGGGATTATACGCAGTTGGATCTTGGCCGGTCAGGAGGCCCCCCTTGAGAAGGCAGAAACATGAGACCCTCCGCTATTGTGTCGAATGCCATCAGACGCACCTGGCCCTGAACTGCCCTCTTGACGAAGAGACTCTGGAGAGCGGTCGAAAACTCTCCCATGGTGGGTTATCACGAGCACGGGATTTTCAGAATGCAATGACGCTGATGTTATATAAAATGGCAGTATCATAGGCAGTGCGGGTGCCTTACGGGGCTACGTCACAGGGATGATTGAGTTAGCTCCCCTGATATAAACAACTACAACTTGACACTGACCCACTCAGGCTGCTTGGCCTTGAAAATTGAAACAGATGACAGAAAGGAGGACAATCTGGTCACTGGCATGGCCAGGTTTGAAACACAACGGACCCATGTCCAAAGAAACCCGCAGTGCCAGGCGAGTGTCTCCCCCGCGCCCAGAGAATCAGAGATAAACCCAAGTTATGGCTCTCAGGAGTCAGGCACCATTAATTACGGCCTGCACTTGGCAACGACGATTGGATGACCGGGATTAGTAGTCGTAAGTCAGCCTACTATCAGTCAGATGAGGGCGGGCCTGGGCGAGCATGACGAACTCAAAAGACCCGCAGGGCCAGGCTGGACCCTTCAAGGAACCCGTGCTGTATGACAGCTTTTTTGGATCGCTCAGTTATTGGACTACCGGTACGGACCGTTTGACATCCCAGTCGACGCTCCACTGATCCGGCAGCTCCACAATCGGCAAACTGAAGGGAAGCCCTTTCGTTCACCTCGTGCCCCTGTTGCTCCAAGGTTCGGGAGCATTCAGTATTTGGCAGCTTGTCAATGGCGTCAGCCAAGAGACTCATATGACTTTGAAGAGCCTAGGATTGGTTGCAACGGAGTCCCAACACCCCCACACGCAAATCCGGCTCGGGAAGCAAATCAATCACCACAACGATGATACAGCTCGAGGTCAACAAAAGATTGTCGGAGCGCATTCCCTCGATGACACGGGAGACTTTTTTAAAATGCGGAGCGATGCGGAAGTGGTTCCGAGCCTCCTCTGATCCTTTGCTAAATCAGAGCCTGAAACAGAGTCTTGGTCATGTCAGGTTGATCCCATCACTAGGATTGTGCAGGAACAGGTTTCAGAGCTTATTTAACTACGAAGAGTACACGAATGCAACCTAAAAATAAATCACGGTGTTCGCCTCGTCGCAGACTGCAACATACAACGGACGATGATGCAAGATGCCATGATGTTCGAAAGATACGCGCGTTGGGCCCTTGATCATGACCCCAAACGTCACATTACGCCGCCCACGTCTATCGCGCAATCAAGTCGGGGCCATCATTTCTCCGGGATACTCGGATCAACTTGGAATGAGATACCGTAGGCCGCGTCTCTCGTCGGTTGGGCAGTGTCCGTGCACGCCGACCCGTCCAGCGATCAAACGACCACCCCGCTGAAACATGTAACGTGGGAAGATAAGGATATTGAGACTCCTCGGACATGGTCGGTTCAGTAGCAGGATGGTTGGCCAATCGGGTGCACGATGGCTATCTTCCCACCTCGCCCACTGCCCAAAATAGTATATATTGCTTCAATGCGAGTACAATTTGATACAAGTTTGCCTCTCGACTCAACCCATGGTACATACTCGGCTGAGCTGAGTACGCCTCTGGCCCTTGACAGCCATTGACACACGTTGCGTAGCAGGAGACGAGTGGAGGATCGAGTAGTAAGACAAATGTTGTTTGCCGCTTATCATCAAAATACCCGGTCATCTTCGATAGTGGGGCGATGTGACAACAACCTCCGAACCGTGTCTCTTATAGTTGAAAAACCTCACTCTGGGGAAAGGGCGGACGTCACTAGACAGCGGTCAATGAATGAACGGACTCAGTGGGCATGTTCGCTGCCGACAAAGAGGTGGCAGCTGGTGGCAGTTGACCGTCAAGTGGCGCTGTCGTTTAGCTAACCTGGGTGCACGTGGAGCTGCGATGAGCCCTCCCTAACGTATTTAACCTTCCTCGCCTCGCTTATTCCTCCTCAGACCCACACCCTCACAAGCAAGAAAGACGATGGAGCCCACCAACAAGACAACCGTAAACCAGCCCCAGGCTGCTATCCAGATGAGTACGTATTTCTTGTCTTGTCGAGCGCCCTCCATATGAACAGCCACTACAGGCGTTACGAACCCTGCGACCCCTCACAACCATCAGGAGCAACACCACGCCAAGCGTCTCCGTGGCGGTGGTGCTGGCAAGGTACTATGACATTCATGTCGGGCACAACACCTCTCTGATGGGGTTACCCTTTCAGGACTGTTTCCTGGCCGCCCTGGAGTGCTTCCTCTGCTTTGGTGCGTATTTCCGCAGTGGGTTATCCGAGATACGACTGACGGGCGTCGAACAGAGTGCTGCAAGGTAACCCCGTACCGATTGTTCACCCCTAGCCCTAACGCTGACGTCCGTTACAGGAATGTTGCGAATGCTGCGGGGACATTGTCTGTGCGTCGCTGCACCTTCCGTTGTCTGTGGTATTTTGCTGATCCGTGCATCCAGGCTGCCCTTGCGAGATGTGCTGCTAAGTGTCCGAGCGGATTTATGTGTGTACTATGTATATGGACTGTGTTCGTGCTGTATCTTGAAAACGATGAATTTACTTTTTGATTATCGTACGATCCGGTTCGACGGACGAACGTTGCACGTAAGCCCCTTTATATATACTAGTTGATCCTACACGCGGCTTTGCAAGATGTCACCGGGTGGCAGAGATCGAGCTGCCTGATCATGACTCGTCTCCATTTGCCATCTCGTTTCTGATTTCACTTGAAGCGTATGACGTTACAGGTGCACATTATTTCCCGCCGCGTTTGTTGGCCATAGTCACCGCGCCCAGACTTTCAACCACGTTCTCGTTACCGCCCCGCCTCAACCAGACGTCGACCCTCCCGTCGAGTTCAATTATTTAGTGTACTACTTAGTGTAGTTATTCACACGTAATGAAAAACCACTCAAATCAAGCTCATATATTCACGAATGGGGTACATGAATTGTTCCCTCAGAGTCTCTGAGGGAAATAACGAGATCTAAAGGTAAGGAAATCCGGGAGGTTGCAGCCCCGGGTTCATGTGCAGCGCTCCATTGAACTCGACGTGAGGGTCGACGTCTGGTTGAGGCGGGGCGGTAACGAGAACGCGGTTGAAAGTCTGGGCGCGGTGTGACTATGGCCAACAAACGTGGCGGGAAATAATGTGCACCTGTAACGTCATAGAAGCGGGCCAAAAATTTACATTTCACCGAAACTAGAGTGCATCAAAGTGCAGGATATAAAGAAAACATAGGCTAGATTACAACCATGCTAGGATACAACTCCCTCCCTCTCCATCCTCCGTCGTTTTCGTTCCTGTTCCTCCAAAATCAGACGCTCCGCAGCAGACATCGCAGAAGCAGGCCGTTTCTTGTCGTTGCTCGTATCGGCATGATCCGAGGGTTTGCTGGCAGCTAAGGTCTTGAAGACGTTGGGGCGCTTCAAAGGATTGGCACCCAGTTTCAGGGGATTGAGCTTCAATCCCCCCGCAGCGGGTGCGGGCGTGGATGCATCGGATGGAGCCGGTTTCATAGAGAGTGAGAGGACGACTTTCTGGGCACTCTCGTCCCGTTGTAGACCCTGCTCTGCGGGTGGGGAGGCCGAGCCCGAGGACGTCCCAGCCTCTTGCTGTGCCCTCTCGATCTGCTCCGCGATCAACACCCGCTCGCGTTGCTCGTCAGACATGGTGGCGCGCTCCTTTTTCAGCGAGGCTTCTTGCTTTGCGAGCGCCTTGGGGGAGTTGTCGATCCACGCGATGAACCAACCCTTGTCGGTTTCGTCAACGCGGGCGATACTCGAACGACCGAGATGTTTGACGAATTCGGTGAGGGTGACCCAGCGGGTGGCGTTCATGTGGAGATGCTGCTTGTCTTGGATGAACTCTTGGTACACGCGATTTGCAAACACCCGTTTGGTTCCAAACCTGGCGACGACACCACGATCAGCGGGCCGTCTGGATGAGCAGCGAGAATGCGGGACGCACCTGCGAGAGAGGAGTTGGACAAAGTCGTGTTGGAACTGGCTCGAGAAATCGGCAATGTGTCGTCCTGCGTGCTCGCCGACGACGAGCATCTGACGGAGATGGGCCTCAGATTGAGCGTGGCATTTGAAACCGTTCTCGTCTCTGCATTGTTTCTCGCAGACTTGGCAATACCATCGAAGGCGCTGGAGGCCCTTCGACTTCATCTTGTTTGCCAAGTACTTTGGCGTTCCGACTGAAAGCCATGATCAGGGATCGAATGCAATGGACAACACAGGGACCTACCTTCTGCGCGGGGCATGCTGGGCTAATGAGTGATTGTAGTACTTGAGGACGAGGTGTTCTATCGGCTGACAAACTGGACCGTTACACTTACATAAGCTTTAGAGGTGGGGCTGAACACGAGCAAAGGGGATATTCTGCCTGCAGCGGTAAGCCATACCAGCCGAACGCTAAAATTCCTACTCCCTTGCAAATCTTGACAATGTCCAACAATTCGATCCGGCCACGGAACCCATTGCTGATCCCAGAATTGTTCTACTGCGTCCTTGGATATCTTATTACACACTGCAGGGAGGAACGGCGAACACTCGCTGCGCTGGCCCGAACGTGTCGCGCGTTCTCCGAGCCTTCCCTCAACCGTCTTTGGCGGCGTTTGAACTCACTCCTTCCCCTCGTTCGGTGTTTTGCCAACGTTGTGGACGAAGCCAGGGTCAAGGTAGTAGCTGAATCGTCTTCCCGAACTGTGTGGATAATATTCATGGTGTTGACAGACTCCTCCATCCCCTCTCGAATGGCTTGTCATCAACCGATACTCTCCTCGTGTCCGGGAACTTACCTTGGGGAACGAATATTTATCCCTGGACTTTTTGCAATGCGCGGGCCTCGTCCTGCCGAATCTGAATGTGCTCAGATGGAGATGCTCCCTGGGTTTGCCACCACCTCAGGATTCCCATTCGACTCCATTCACATTCCTCCGGCCATTACTTACCCGGAAAATCGTTACTCTGGAAGTGCATTTGGCCGATTCAAGCGACCCAATGTATCAACTATTTCTGGAGAACCTCCCCCTCCTCTCTCCGCATCTGAGGTCGATTAGATTCATGTTTTATTTTGGGATGGACCACGAAACCGTCTCACAGGATCTTTCCCGATCTATCTGTACCAATGCAAACTGGGAGCACGTCAAGCTTTCTCCTCCCATTGACAATGTTGTACTGAAACACCTTGGCATGTCTTCCACCCTCAAGACGGTTTCTCTGACCCTGGCCCCCCAGACATCACGACCAGACCAGACTTGCTTTGGACCTGAAGACACACCATTCTGCAATGTTACGGATTTGGCTTTGGTACTATGGAACTCCCTTGATTTCGCGACATGCTTCCTACGGCCCCGTGATCAAGTGTTCCACAGTTTTGAAGTCACCCTTCACACCTCAACCATCGCTATGGACGTATCCGCTTTCATATCAGCGTTAGCTTCCCCTCAGCGCATACATTCGCTTCAATCGATCATAGTTAACAAAGATTCGTTTGTTGTTCCCAGGGTTGGCATATCAACTAGCGACAGCCAAGGGATACTTGTGCGCCAACCTCTCTCGTATGAGACGTTCCATCCTCTCGTACCTTTCGTGTATCTTCGTAAACTGGTTATCAATCTAAACAATCCGACCTCAGTCAATGATGAAGAATTTGCAGACCTGGTTCGCAATTGGCCTTTGCTTGAAGTTTTCCATTTCCAGATGATGTGGATACAAGGAGAGCATCCTGCGCCGTTGACAACCTTGAAAGGATTGTTGTCGCTTCTCGTGTCTTGCCGAAAATTACGTGAAATTGGCTTGACGTTGGACGCTAGTGATGTTCCATCGGGGTCATCATACACGGATGTTTGCAATCCTTCTATTACCTCTCCGCTCAAGTTTCAGAATTCTCCGATCAAACATCCAGACTTAGTCGCAGAATTTTTGTTGAGACACCTGCCGTCTGTGCCGGGTGTGCTTGACTCTTGGTACAGCCACCCCACGGACCCCGTGGCAAACGATAACCTGGAGTATAAACGATTGTGGCTGCAAGTCAATAAACGCATAGGCCACCCCAACTTTTCGTGAGTGGCTCTTGAAGACTCCGTGTCTCCGACACTCAAAAGTTTCGTCACTGTTTTAGACCCTTGGTAGAAATGCTCGAACTTGTATATCATTAATTGCCTAGTATGACGCAAAGTAAACCATGATGGAGGACACCATTGCCAGCGAGGCAATGTTCTTTGTCTATGGAGAAGTAGCACGTCAAACGTAACGTCCGAGTGACTGTATATATACGCTATTGCACAGTCATGTAGTGTATACCACCATTAACCTATTTTCGTCCTGTATACATAAACGTCGTCGCTCCGCCACTTCGTGCGCTTCAGTGTTCCCCGGGTTTCCTACTAGGTACAATAGGTAAATTTGTGTCGTGCAATCATGATGCTGCCAGTGCCAACGCCGCTGTGCGAGTGTTCTCTTTTACAACCACGGTCGTTCTTGTCCACCTCCTTGACCTGCCATTCACATTCAGAATCCACCAGCTCAACCCTCCGTTCGGTCCGCGGTCACCCGGCACACCTCTCCATTACTTATCTTTTGCTCATATTGATATGTCTATCACATATCATGTCCATGATCTTTCGCCGGACGGTTGGTCTTCTCGTCCGGTCAAACGATATCGGGGAGTATGTACGAGCTGTGGACTCTGGGTCTGATTCTGGGGGAGCCTGGAACACAACTAGTACCCACGTACACACACAGAAAAAGAAACGTGTAGCTGCTTACAATTAAGAGAACAAAAGATACGAGGAAACTCCACACTGTCGGCACGGTTCAGGCTCCGCCTCGGCATCCTGATGGCAAACTCGTGCCACTGCATCCTGCCTCTCAGAAACCGAGCGAGAATCCCGATTTACGAAAGCTCAGATGTCATGCGAATCCAAGTCAGTCAAGCAAGTCCATTCGGTATCGCCAAGTACTACCACACGTTTCGTTGACGCATGGTACACCGCAAAGAAGGCTCATGACCACCAGAAATATCTTACAGATGAGTACAGGCTCGTGATTTCTTGGGGTCATCGGGCGTGCGTCCTCTTGATAGAGATACCATTGCAGCCTACCTCTTCGATCTATGCGAAAAAAATACCCATCAAACCGATGAATCCAACGATTACTTCGTGATCATCCTGACCTCCACTTTGCATGGCCTCGGGGACTTGATTGATACGGCTCCAGCTAGGAAACATATTTCCTGATACGAGTTGGTCATGAATACAGTTACGTTGTGGTGAAACTCGAGTTTTGCAACTCTGGTCCCGTTTGCGACTGCGGCTGCGGACCACCAGCCTGCGGTCGCGCGATAGTCATACTCACGAGATCCACGAGGCCCTCTTGGGTCGTTACACAACCAACTCAAGCTCGTGCACCACGGGTGCGGTGTGCGGTGTCGGCGCAGTTGACGACGACTTGTACCCGTTATACCAGGCCATACCCGCCATCGAAATACCGCGATGTTACCCCACCGTGTGCAATCCTACTAGTACGAGGGACGGAAACAAAACGCCATCGAGGCAGCATTTCAATCCAGCGACCATGCAACACAATGCTGTCCGCTGCGTCGCATCTATTCGCGATTTAACACTTTGGACGAGGGGCCCAACTTCATAGGTTGTTACACGGGTTGACGACCGGACGCCCTTCCTCGAAACACTGACAACCGCAGTCGTCTCAAGGAGAAACAACTCATAGATCTGCCAGTGGTAAAACCTTTGCCATGACCATACTTTCACAGTGCATAGCTTATGCTTGTCTCCTATAAAAAGTGGCTCGCCGGACATGAGCAAGTCAACACTCTACAGCGTCTTCGCCTCTACAGAACCAAAAGACATCCTCTCCAACATGTTTGCTCGTTTCACCTCGATTTTCATTGCACTGTTCGCCATGACTGGCATCGTCGCTGCTGCCGCTACCAACACTTGCGCGCCAGTGTGCTGTGATAATGGCGTGAACGTAAGTCGTGGTGTCCGTCTGCTACCGTCGAGCCCATGTTGACGTCGTGCGCAACCAGATCCCTAATAGTGGTTGGAAGGGGACGGGATGCAAGTCTATCGGGCCCGACGACACGTGCCCCCAACCCCAGGTCAAGCTCTGCTGCAACGATCCCCAGGTGAGTGGATTAAAGCCAAGTACCACTCGCGGTGAGATTGTCTAACTCGAGACATTTTTACTACAGACGGGGACCTTCGATGCAGACGGGTGCACCCCACCCCCCTCGAACTGAGTGCATGCCTTGCCGCAGTGAGAGCGTTTGTGGAGAGCGATATGGAGGTCGTTGGAGCGGACGGGTCCGCTTGGCCGAATGTTTTCCAGTTCCTGTGGTTACTTATCCTTGGACTCTTAAAGACTCAGGAGGCTGGCCTCCACCTCTACTAAATATATGTTTGGAATTCATTCATTTGCATTCCCTTGGCCGCCATCCCATGATAAGATTTACTCTCGGTATCGACCTTGGATGCAGATCATCCAAGACTTTACCGGCATAACCGCACCCGGGGATCTGAGCAAAGGAATCGATCCACGAGTCGGTCACCCAATGTGAATCACTGCACGGTGGACTTCTTGTACCTCTTGAGTTCAAGTTCGTGACCTCGGGCCGGATGCGACCATTTCGCTAGGCTGGAGTCCAGCCGCACCACAGAAACGAAGCAATACTTAGTCACGGTCGTGTAGTACTAACGCGAATGTACGCCGTGCATGCGATTATATTGTACTACGAGTACTACTATGACCGGAAAAGAGCGATCAATAAAGAGCAGCGTACCCCCAAGAGGGGAGCTATCATGAGAACAGCGCGTTAGCTTCCCCTCAGCGCATACATTTGCTTCGATCGGTCATAGTCAGCCACAAAAATCCATACCTTGTTCCTGGCATAACAACTAGCGACAGCCAAAGGATACTTGTGCGTCCACCTCTCTCGTATCTCTCGTGCATCTTCGTAAACTGGTTATCGATCTGAACCATCCGACGTCACTCAACGATGCAGAATTTGCAGATCTAGTTCGCAATTGGCCTTTGCTTGAAGTTTTCCAGATGTAGAGCATCCTGCTTCATTGATAACCTTGAAAGCGTTGTTGTCGCTTCTCGTATCTTGCCCAAAATTACGCGAGGTTGGCTTGACGTTGGACGTTAGGGATGTTCCATCGGGCGCATACACGGATGTTTGCAATCCTTCCGTCTCTTCGATCATGTCTCAGAACTCCCCGATCCAACATCCCGGCTTGGTCGCAGAAATTTTGTTGAAACACCTACCGTCTGTGCCTGGTGTGTTTTTCCCTTGGTGTGGCCCAGTAAACGATAACCTGGAGTATAAACGATTGTGGTTGCAAGTCAATAAACGCATAGGCCACCCCGACTTTTCGTGAGTGGTTCTTGAAGATTCCGTGTCTCCAACACTCAAAGGTTTTGTCACTGTTTTAGAAAGTGGGTGGCATGCCTATATCGTTAGTTGCCTGGTATGATGCGAAAATAACACATCATGATGGGACACCATTGCTAGCGAGGCTATGCTCTTTGCCTATGGAGAAGTAGCATGTCAAACGTAACCTCAAAGTGACTAGGTACATGACGAAGGTGGTAAATTTGTGAGAGGATGCGAGGCTCTCTTTCACGACTGCGGGCGCTCTCTTCCACCTCCTTGGTCTGCCGTTCACATGCGTGTCGTTCTCGGCTTTCTAACGATCTGGTCTTGTCCGGTCAAACGAGAGATATTTGGGGGTTATAAGACTGTGGGAAAGTCATGCCGTAGACTATTAGCGCAGCAATAGTACACTCCATAGTACAGTTCTGACATGCTCAGCGAAAAGGCAAAGGGAAAACAACGCGCGATAGACCCAGAACTTGATGGAGAACCGTCCCGGACCGACTCCAGAAACCTGACAATCCGTTTTACGGAGGGCATCCCAGACCTTGTGTTGTTCGTGACCAGCACAGACGCTGTCCGGGACGTCAAGGCAAAGGTGCGTGTCTTGCTGCAAACCGAAGCGTGTCTCTAAATCAGACACCACATCAGATAGTCACTGCACGTCCACAGTTGAAGGACCGGCGATTGAGACTGATACACGCCGGGCGACTGCTTACAGATGGTACTCTACTGCATCCCTGGCTGAGTACGCTGGAAGACCGACAGTTGCGTGCCAAGACGTCTGATACGTCGTCACCCTCGCCGCAACCTCACACCATCACTTGGTTGCATTGTTCCGTTGGGCCCATGATCGAGCCAGGAACTGAAACGGAGGGCGACCCACCACAGGTACGCATGGGCGCTTGGCTTCGTGGGGTCGTTGACGGACGGGACGGATAGGTCGCGCAACTCCGGCCATTGCGTGGTTTCGACTGCCTCGTCGCAGCTGGGTTTTCAGAGGAAGATATATCCAACTTTCGGAGGCAATTTCACAGCCAGTCGTCGTCCAACTATCTCGACATCGAGGTCGAAAATGATGAGGATTGTATGTGCATTTCGTGTTGCGTCGGCTGGGCTTGATAGATTCCGGTAGATGACGAGCATGCGCGGGCGCTGGAGGAGCAGTGGATCGATTCCATGGACAGCGCAGGGAATGCACCGCTCGTCCAAACGTCGGCGCAGAGTATGATTCTACGGGGCATCCTCATGGGGTTTTTCTTCCCCATCTTGCCCCTGTTTTTCCTGCGCGATGCCAAGCCTGCCGCTTTCTGGGATGACGGCAGCGACGTCCAGCCCACGGAAAACGTTATTTTCCCGTATGTCGCCATCCGTTTCCGTGGCTGTTCTGGCTGATCCTAAGCTCGCTTTAGACGTAAGACGCAGCTGGGAATTGTGATGGGGTTCATGGTGAACGTGTTGTTTGGAACCTGGAGATTCCTGTTGGATACGTCTTAGTAGATGGTCACGGACGTAATAAGATCAGACGCGACACGCGTGTTCCCTCTTGTCCACAAACTTTGTCAACCTTGTCTGTAAGCTGTATTTTGCGCAACGATGGACCTCCAAGCACTCGCGGGTCTCTTTGCCACCACCTACAATGCCGACCCGAACATCCAGAAAGCAGGCGAACTGCAGATTCGCAAGGTGTGTCGAGGCCCCGTTCGTGTTGACAGCGACCCAGAGCCTGCCTCATGTCCTAGATCGGTGCACAAGAGGGCATGTTGACTGCCATCTTGCAAATCATCGCATCTGATAGCGTCGATCTGTGCGTGCCCACGCTGCCGCTCTGCACCCCTCGCCCCGCTCACCCACCCATCCAGCTCCACCCGTCAAGCGTGTTCGGTCTACCTCAAAAACCGTGTCCACACCTCGTACATCCTCGACATCCCCACGACACGTCCAGAACAGGCCCCGATCGCGCAATCCGATCGTGACGCGCTCAAATCTGCCATCTTGCGCGTCCTCGCGGGATCCCCATCGAGGACGATCACCGTGCAGCTTGGCGCCACACTCAAAGATCTCATCTCGCATGATTTCCCAGAGCGGTGGTCCGGGTTGCTGGAGAGCGTGAACGCGTTGTTGAACAGCGGTGATATTCGCGAGGTCGGCGCGGGGTGCGTCGCCGCGCTCGAGTGTGTGCGTGCGTTTAGGTGAGCGGGGGGCTGGTTGGGGCGTCTTGGTCGGTTTCGCTGACGGGTGGGCAGGTATCGTCAAAGCAAGGATTACCTTCCTCTCATCGTGGAGAAGCTCTTCCCGACCCTCGTCACCGTCGCGGGCAGCATGTTGAACACACCTCCCTCGGCCGCCCAAGAGATCCCATCCATGTTGCACCTCATTCTCAAGACGTACAAGACGTCCATCATCGTCAACCTCAGTGCACATCAACAAACCTCTGAAAGCCTTGTGCCTTGGGGTCGACTCCTCTTCCAAGTCGTCAATCTATCGCTTCCGGGCAACGCCGTCCCCGAAACCGAGGACGAGAGGGAAAAGTCCGAGTGGTGGAAAGCCAAGAAATGGGCATATGCAACGTTGGGCAGACTCTTCCACAGGTCGGGCATCGTTGAACGCGATTCGAATTCCGTGAACTGATGTATGAAAAAGGTTTGGAAACCCCTCGCAACTCCCATCTCCGATGCAAAAGGAGTACGGGGCGTTTGCCAATCACTTTGTTACGGCGTTTGCGCCCGAAATTTTCAAAGTTTATCTTCATCAAGTCGAGTTGTACGTGTCCAAACAAGCATGGTTGTCAAGAAAATGCCAGTATCAGATCTTTCAGTTCTTCACCGCATGGTAGGCTTCATAGTGTATGTCATTTGTGCCAGCTGACTCCCCTCGAGTATCAAGCCAAAGTCTACCTGGATTCTGTTGAAGCCTCATGTCGACCGCCTCGTTTCCAACTTTGTCTTCCCTCATCTCTGTTTCACTCCTGCCGATCAGGAACTTTGGCAATCCGATCCTGTCGAGTATGTTCGGGCTTCCATCGGTATGTGCGGGTCGTTTTTTTTTCTGGCGCATCCAGTCTGATCGCGTGGTGCAGACGAATACGAGAATGTGTCGTCTCCAGTGGCTGGTGCAACTTCGTTTATCCTCACTCTGGCGGGCGTTCGAACCAAGATTGCGTTCTTACCCATGCTCAATCTTGTGAACGAAATTCTCCGTTCGTGAGTCCCGTGATCCTCTGTACCGATTCGAGCTCTTGAACGTATCTTGTTCTAGCAACGCGGCGCCGCCTCAGAAATTCGGGGCGTTGAACATTACGTCGGCACTTGGTCCATTCATTATGCGCCATCCCGATGTCAAGGGGAGTATGGAGGACTTCATGATGCGGCATGTTCTTCCCGAATTTACTGCCAGCGAACCGTATATGCGCGCCATCGTGAGTCTATGCTTGGCCTCGGTTCCCCCTTTCTGGTACTAACGGCTGGCATAGGCCTGTGAGGTGCTTGGGACGGTTGTGAAGCATAACCTCGAATGGAGCAGCCCAGAGGTAGGTCATATCATCTGTTGGTTTGTGTCGATGATGACACATGTTCCCTCTAGAACTTGGCGTTGCACTCGAATGCAGTGGGGAATGCCCTCGACGACCCCGAGCTCCCTGTCCGCGTGCAGGCGGCTTTGGCGCTCACACACATGGTCGTCGTCTACGAATCAGGTGTGTTACAGTCGTGATCGGAGGAGATCTCGCGATGATGAACATGTTGTGCAGTGCGGACGGCCCTGTCGCCCCGAGTTGGCGAAGTTATTCGACGTGCGTCCTTTCTTAACAGAACCATTGAACGGAGCGCTGATGCTATCACAGGTCTTCTCAAGCTCTCTGACGAGACGGATCTCGATCTTCTCAACGGCTCGATGGAATCCATGGTTGAGCAGTTCCAGGATGAGCTCCTTCCGGTTGCGACGGAGTTGACGGGTCGATTGGTGGGTGTCCCATGTTTCTGGTGGTGGCATGTCGTTGGCTGACGCAGGGGATGTGGCAAAAGTGTGAGTCGTATCTACGTCTGGCAAGGGAAGGATTGTCGCAAACGAACGAAACCAACTTGGATAACGTGGATATTGACACGATTCTGGACACCGACGAGGACAAGGTATACGGCGCGATGGGCGTGGTCAAGACGATCAGCACGGTAAGTTTGTCTTGTGCTGGGCATTGGCGTTGGCGTTGACAGGGAAACGCATATGTAGATCGTGTCCTCTGTGGACTCGAATAAGGAAATCTTGAGACAGGTGCAAGAGGTGGTTATACCCATCATTCGCTTCACGCTGGAGAACAAGCTTATCGGTGAGTACTCGTCGATGGTTGTCAGTTTTGCCTTTTCAACACAATCCCTAGATTTGTTCGATAACATGTACGAGTTGGTGGACAATTTGACGTTCAAACTTGCTTCCATCTCGCCCAACATGTGGCCCGTGTTCGAGTTTACATATTCACTCTTCAAGTCGGATGCCGTTGACTTTTTGGACGGTGAGCGCCGTGTCATGTATCGATCAGTGCATACTTGACGCAGTCGTTTGTGCAGAAATGCTTCCCTCTTTGGACAACTTTTTATCCTATGGCGCTGACGTCTTCAAAGCTCGACCCGACTACAGGCAAAATGTGTTGGACATTTACGAAGGGGCCATGACCAACAAGAACCTCGGTGATAGCGATAAAATCAACGCGTGCAAGCTCGCCGAGTCCGTTCTTCTCAACCTCGCTGGTCACGTCGATGATGTACGTTACGATCTCGTTCGTCCAACCCAATCCATTGATATACCGTTCTCCCTTGAAGCATCTCCAAAATATCATCAAGATCGCCATTGACCACATCGACGGCGGTAATACCTATGCCTTCAAACTCGCCAACCTCATCGTCCTCATCAACACCGTCTTTTACAACCCCACCGCGGCGCTGCACCTAATGGAGAACTACAAGCCTGGGGCTGCCCGCCTCTTTTTCGACAAGTGGTTCGCGGCGATCAATACCGAGGACAAGCTGCCGCGCGTGCACGACAAGAAGCTGAGTTTGCTCGCGCTGAGCAAGTTGTTGGAGGTCGATGGGGCGATGATTCCGGCGAGCTTGCAGGAGGGGTGGTTTGGGATCGTTGGAGGGGCGTTAGTCATTTTCAAGTCGCTTCCGCAAGCGATAACGAGTGCGTTTCGCGTTGCACTCTATTTGGTGTGTGGTGACGTTGACGGGCGTGGTAGAACGCAAGGCGTTGGAACAAAGTTTGATCGACGAAGAGGACGACGACGACGATGACGATGCGAGGTATTTGAATTTGGAGGGTGAGGATGATGGTGATTATACGCTTTTTTTTTCTTTGGCTATCCAACTCAACGCATCGTCGTGCAGAGGACGTTTGGGACGAAGATTCTGCGTATCTCGAGATGCTCGCCAACGAGGTGAGCGGTTTTTTCCATCTCCTCCTGAGGACCTTGACACTTACACCCCACAGAGCGCGCGTCTGAGAGCGCGATCCGAAAAGTTGGCGGAGGAAGGAGAGGACGTGTCGGACTCGTCCGAAGAATCAGAGATTGAAGAAGAACTCGGGTTTTTCAGCCTCATCGATGCGATCAATCCGTATACGACGTTCAAGCATGCGTTGACGAGTGCGTGATTTCGTGTTGACGCGCGCTGCTCTCCCGTTGCTCACTCTGCCTCGTTTTGTCCCACCCCTCGACGTTCAGCTTTCCAAACCAACAATGCGGCGCTGTATCAAGCTGCAACGACTATCTTGAGCGTCGAACAACAGACGGTACTCATGGAAGTCATGTCTCTCGCCGGATCACAGCAGCATCCGACACAGTAAACGAGGGAACCGTCGGAGGGGATGATCGCAAGTCAAAGTCGTCGTCTCGTTGTTTCATGACCCACGTTTTTTAATGTAGACGAGTTTGGAATCGACATGCGTTTTTCATACATCCCTCTCTCTCCTGATGGCAGATGGCAGATGCGGCTGGCAGATGAATGTGCGTGGTCCGACCAGTTGATTGAAGGACGCCTCTATCGATCGATCGGATCGATCCCCCAGTGGCATGACATGAGTGGCTTGCTGTTATAGTGTGGGTCGAAAGTCACCCTGAGCCTGGGCACGAAGGTCCACAGCAAGTCGGCCTTTTTCGGGCCAACGTCATGAACATTGAGTTTATACATAGACATACATGGCTGATAACGATTTTGGACGTGGAGGTGGCGTGCCAGTGGCAGCACTGGTTTGCGACGTATGCGAGGGGGGAGGCCTGGAGGAAATGGTTATACTTTGTTTTGGGGTTGGCTCGGCGAATGACGATCGGATTTCGTAAAGGTGGACGGATCGGTCCGATGTCCGAGTACGGCTCGTCGTCACGTCGTCGTCGCTCGCCGCTAGCGGCGGGGCGTCGTGTGCTCCTGGCATCGGGCCTAGGGACGACTGTTCTATAAACCAGAAAAAATAAGAATAATAAAAAGAGAAAAGAGAAAAGAGGAAAAAATGGAGCAAAGCTGATCCATCGATCGCGCTGCGCACACACGCATCTCATAGCGTGTGTGTGTGACCGGGCCAATGCAATGGATCTAGGCAATAGGACTTACTTTACGTTGTTGCGATCGTCGATGGCGAAATGGGGAAAACGACTCGGTCCGAGTGCTCCAGCCCGGGATTCGGGCAACTGCGACTGTTCGATAACCGGTAAAGAATAATGATAATTTATGTAAAATTTTAAGCTTGAGAGCAAAGTTGATCCGACATCGAGGGGAGCTGCGCACCGTGGTGTTGTGTGATGGGCCGTGCAATGGAAGATATCGATATCAAGGCTCTAGACTCTATAGGGGGTGGTCTGGGCCCAGCTGGGCGTCGATTGCGATAAAAAAATAAGAAAAGGAAATGAGAAGGAAAGGAAAGAGAGGGACTAGGACAATGGCCCCTGAAACGATCGCGGGCGGCGCACTGTGCAGTTTGATCATCCATCATCGAAATTCGGGACTGGTGGGTACAATCCTGTTGGCGGGGCATCTCGTTCGGTACCGGGCGCTAGGACGAGCGATCGGCAACCAGAATCGAGCTGGGTCCATAACAGTGCGCGCAGCAGCTCTCAATGTATGGATACCATGGAATGGATCTGGCTGGTTTCAAATTTTGGGTTTGTTCGGCTGCCAGGGAAAAGATGGGGGGAAATGCAGGGAAAGAGCTAGGCAAGAAAAAGAAAGGCTTGGGCTCAACGTTATATGCCTCTGATACGATCACGAGGGGACGAGCATAGATGGCAAATGTGGTACGGTCGTCCACTTGTTCCCCGAAATGGGGCCCGAACGTCCGACATTGAACAGTGCCCCCCTTCCTTTCCCCAAATCTCCACCCCCAGCGGGGTGACAACCGACGGCACAGGAGGTAGAGAAATAGAGGACGCATCCACTTTGTCCATTTCCCTCACACGACACAACAACGCGCCCGAACGGCCGGGACGCCGAGCATGAAGCTCGTAAGCTTGCTGACCAGTGTCCCGAACGCGCGGTTCCCCGAGAGCGAGCACCTTCGTCGGTCCATTTGCCTATCGCCTATCACTCTACAAGGTTATTCGTACGCTCGCCCGGTCCCCCGCGCCCCGCGCTCACGGTTGCAGAACCGGCTCCGGACGTCGTGGACATGAGATGATACGCACTTGAAACGACACGACCTGATAATGATACTCAACGGCGGCAGAAATGGCGCGATGCCACGCTGTCTGGATTCGGTGATTCAGGACACAAAATGGCAAGATTCAAGATGGCAAGATGCAAGAAGGCCACAAAACGATCCAGTTGCGCGATCCACGATCAGACGGTACGGTTACAGGGCAGGCTTCCAGGACCTGAGACAGACACCGCGAGCGCAGCCGCGGAAGGAGATGTCGGACAGCGGTAACGCCCGCCCCAGCTGGAACCTCGTGGTAAGGAGGTGAGAGCGCAGCCCGCCGAACTCGGAGCACCCCACCGTGCCTGGATGCGAGATGTGTCCGCTCGGTGGGCACACCAATCGTGAAAAAGGCGCGAGGAGACAACTCGACACCCAACGAAACGCTGATTCCCGACGACCGGCGGTCGATGCGGTGAGTTCGAGAAGAGGGCAAAGTGGCGATGATGGCTCAGCTCGTAAGCGGCCTCGTGCACGGTGATCGCTGAAATGAACGGCCCAATCCGAGAACTCGGGAAGAACGAAGACAGTAAAAGGAACACTTCTTAGCGTTCCAAAAAGAGGAAATTGGCATGCCTTGGAGGCCAGTCAGCGGTAATCACGACTACACTCCGCTTAGATCAGTGCCTGACCAGATAAAGTGAGGTCAAGTGTCATATTCCCACAGAGGCCGAGCTCGTCACGCCGAGCTTTTCATTTTGCGGTTTCCGTATTGGGACTAAACACGATAAGTAGATACAATCGACGAATCTGAAAAGTGAAACGGGAATGCGGGTTTGCGCTCGAGTCACGTTGCAAGGTCTAGTGGGAACGACGCCGTCGTTCTAGTGTACGTTTCATACTCGGGAAAGCTAACCCTGAATATGTCAACCTGCCCCGATGGATCAAAGTGGGGCACGGCAGTCACCGACGGCGAGCACTAGAAGATGCACTGGAACGCATCCTTGCTCGGCTGGGTTTCTTCGTCAGCCGGGGCTCGGCTTCGTCCTGTCTTATGCTCTTGTTCTTCTCAGCAAGCTTGTTGGTGTCCCACTGGCCAAACTTTCTGCGCACTGCGCTGCTACCAGATTCCAAATATTCTGCTCGAGTGAGCAGATGGGATGGAAAAACGGGATGTTTGGCAAACCCCAACGCGGAGCGATACGATTCTGTCACCGGGCTGATCCGTGGCGTATGTCACATCATTATGATAGCGAGTGTTAAAAAAAACTCACTCATCCGACTTGAAAATGTTTATCTCGAAATCTACCGGGGCAAGCGAGCGCAATTCCGTCATGCTGATTCATCATCAGTGCCATCTCACGACGGGCTGTACTAATGACCGCGATTGCGTACAGTCTTTGATGAAATCCGGAGAACTTGGTATTACCACCGATGACACCGATGTTTGCCCAAAACATTCCCTGAAGATCTTCGGGGAGTAACGCAATGGACGCCGCTATCGTGCCTGGGAGCCCAGTCTGCTCTAAACCTAGAAATTATGAGTCAATAAGGAACGATAAGTCGATAAGTGTGTTATATCATGGATTTCAACAACCGACCGATATCGTCGGGACGGAATAGGAGCTCTGGTATTGTGAAACGTTCGTTCTCCATGAGAAGCACTTGATCTGTTGGGGTGAGCTCATATCCGGGGCGTCTGATCTCGCCCCCTCGATTGATAGAAAAGTTGGGTAAGAGGTATTCCATTACAATGGAATTCTGCTTCGGGTTCGACCTTTGTTGGTTGAGTAACTGCTTGCTGTGTAGTGAAGGAACGACGTACCGACAGGTTTCGAGGTCCGCAATGAACTGCGTTGAGACGTAACAGCATGACTCCTTGGCGTGATTCATAATGTGCGTTTCATCCATCATATTCCACTGGCGATATGACACCACCTCTTTCAACTGATTAGTCAGCAGTTTGCCTCCGACGTCCATGCTATATTCAGATGTGAGGACATTAAAGGTGGGAGTTTCTAATCGGAACACTCACCGCTTGACAGCATACCACTGGATTTGATGGTTGATCAAAGGCACCACATGCGTAAAGCTGAAGCCAGAATCGACAATGAGGGCACATTCGGGAACATTGAGTCCCTCAGCGGCGAAGAGGGAACCATATGGAATCATGGCAGCGGCTGGGCGGGAATGATCCATGAGCGCGTGGCAGCGCCCAGTATCCATGGAGGCATGCAACTTACGTGTGCATCTATTATAAGATTGAAATTCGTATTCCTCGAATACAAACTGGTCGTAGACATCTTGAATGTTGGGCAAGTTGAAATAAGGTTCTGTGATGATGAGCGAGGACTCTGGCGCGTTCACCTGCAGAGGCTGCAGCGCAAGCTAGGCGAGCGGAGGAAGGTACTGACAGACAGGACCTCTGTGGAGAATAAGCCATCCCAAACAGCCTTTTGCGCATCCCAATCGACTAGATAGCCCTAATTCGCATCGGGGTCAGTCATCGCATGAAGCGGTATGTTTATTGAATCGGCCAGAATAAGCCAGACCTTTTCAAAAGGGAGCCGATAATGGAGCGAGGAAAAATCACTACAGCGGGCAATCTCATGCCCAATGTACGTAGTCTTGTCACCCTTTGACCGGACGACAGCATTGGGAATAATCCTTGGAGACGAGCATCAAGTTCTCTCTGGGTGCGATGAATCGCCAGACTTACCGGACTGTTTCATCGTTCCCGACCACGCCGGCTTTAATGGCGAACCCACCGTTGTCCAGAACGACTGTGGCCAATGTGTCCATCCCAAGTAAAAAGTTCCCCAGCCCCGTAACTGGTTTATCCGAGTAAGCGTGAGAACGAGTACGGTATGTTGATGATGGTCTCCCGAAACACGCACTCAGGTGGAAGAACTGATCAAGCTCGCTGGCGAAACAACCGCCTGACACCCTCAAACAAGATCGGCAGTATCACCAACAAACACAACGCTAATACAGTTCACCCGCGTGTGCCATCGACCTCTGGATCTCCCGCTATCAACATGTGTGTCGCCTTTTTCACACTAGACCACCCCGATTACGCTCTGTGCGTGGTTTTCCGATCCTCGCGCACGCCGTTTTCATTTGGAAATCAGCGTCTTGTGTAGCAACCGGGACGAGTATCTCTCCAGACCCACCAAGCCCGCGTGCTTCCATTCCTTTGGCAGGGGAGCCGACCCACACATCCTATCAGGCATCGACGTCCAAGCTGGTGGCACATGGCTTGGTCTCAACCAGACCGGAAGACTCGCCCTGCTGTAAGTGACACCCAGTCGATGCCACGATCCTCATTGTCTGCATGATCCCACAGGACGAACATCACTGAACCGTACAACACCTCCACATTCACCTCCCGGGGACACCTCGTCTCGTCGTTCTTGACTTCGCCGTCGTCGCCGTCGTTGGAGGACGACGTGCGGAGGCTCATACCCCCAGATGCGAGCTACGCGGGATTCAACTTGCTGCTCCTCGCAGCCGCTTCTGCACCCGATTCCTCCCCCTTGTCTTTTGATGCGCTCTACGCCACCAATCGTGGCGCCGGTGGCCCGATCACGTATCGCGCGCTCACGGGCGCTCAAAGACACCGCGGTGGACTCTCAAACGGCATCGACGGCAACGGCGCAGACGAATGGCCCAAGGTGCAACATGGCGTCCGCGCACTCGGTGCCCTTCTCGACACCCTGCCGCCGAACACGTCGGAAGATCAGCTCACCGAACGTCTATTTGATCTCTTGACGTGGGTATATGATGCGTGGGTCACAGTGATTCGCTCAACGTTTTGCTCGTGATGTGCATAGATGGCGATCTTCGCAGCCACCCCGCGATCGTTCAGAATTGAAAAACACGATTCAGGTCGAACCCTTAAACATTGCCAATGACTATTATGGGACGCGTCTTTCCACCGTCGTCCTCGTTAAGCGAAGTGGGGAAGTTGTCTTAACTGAGAGAGACCGGTGGGAACTGACCACACAAGCGCAGCCGATTCTGGCGGATCCCTCTTCACAACGTGTATTTCGCTTCAAACTAGAGAGTAGCGAATTATCAAAGTAGTCTATGTAGCGCGAGGCGTGGGTGTGGCAGACAAGTACATGACGTATAATGTACAGACATAGTCCCGTGTTGTAAATCTAGCACAAATACTTATTAGTACAAAGTCACAGCCGGCGCGACAACGAGTAAATAAAGCATCAAGAGCTGGATATAGCAGTGCGAACCGGGAGGACCACAGCTGTGGTGACCCAGGTTCATGTGATGATATTACTATACATAGTCTGTTCGCCTGATGATATGGGGAAATAAGGATTGAATCCGGCAGAAGCCATCGTGCTCCACTCCGATACTGATGCACCAGCGGATGATCCATGGAAGGGCGTACTCGAAGACGAATGCGAGGACAGAATTTCACTCTCAGTTGGTGTGGGAAGAGTCCCATAAGGCGAACCTGTGCCCTCATCCGGATCATTTCCACTAATTCTCACCACCAACAAATTAGCTCATACTGAACACGAGGTCGCCGCGAGGCAACAAACAGGGACGCACTGCATGAGATTGCTAAGATCGTTGATGCGCCGAAACAATTGACACTGAGAGTTTTCCGGATGTTGCGCATATTGCCTCAGCGACGCGAGCGTACTTTGGAGCTGCTGTCCAAGGGACACAAATGCATGTTCGGCGCCAGGGTTGGTTCGACATGTGCAAAAAGGTTGAGACGGAGGTGAATCCGACGGGAAGTGATTGCCATATACTTTATCGGGTTCGCATGGATTCATCTGATAGACGTTTCCGTTTTCATGATAGGGAGGGTCTGACGGGTGATGGCCATATGAGAGACCGTTGGTGGAGGTTGGCGATGGGTACGGCAAAGAGCGCCCATTGGAAGCGACGTTGCCATTGTTGTAATGATGACCATTCTGGCGTTCATATGGAGGTGACGCCGAGTTATCTGAATGGAAAGCCGGATACGACGCTGGAGGAGACGGTGTGAAGCGATATAGATGAGGCTGAGATATATCCGCAATTGGCTCAATCTTGATCGGAGTTCCAGAGGCTGAAACCAGACCCCGTGTCTCCTGATTGGAACGCGCCAGCGTGTCTGGGGAACGTGCGCGGCGTCTGAGATGAAGGCTGTTTTTGGCGGCACGCGAGTGCCACCGTTCTGACGGGTCACCGTCTCTGAAGCTGGCATCTGCCCAGCGAGGATGGGGTTTGCCTAGACCGTAAGTAGATCAGAAGACGGATTAGACGATGAAACAAATATCCGTACCACGCAGTTCCCGAACGAGGCTTTCCAACTCCGCTATTCTATTGCGTAGACGTGTTGTTTCGTCAAGGGAGGGGTCATCTCTGGAACGCCGTTCACTCAGGATTCTGCACCGCGCGGACGTGAGGCATGGACGTACCTCAATGCTGGATCGTCAATTTCGTACACACAAAGGCCAGTCTATGGACATGATGAGACGAACAAACAAACGCGCGAGTGCAGCACGCACGAGACCAAGCTGGATGCAGCGCTGGCAGGGACGTTTTCTGTCACACTGTAGCAAGATGAGGACAAGACGGGGGGAGCAAGGAAAAACGGACTTTGCGTTTGGAGGTGTGGCAGTTGAGACAGGACTGGGTGGTGCGGTTGCGCCTGCGCTTGCGGTGATCGTCTACGGTGAAGTCGAGATCCATGATTTCGCCTTTGAGCTGGATGGGCGGGAAGGAGTCAGAGGCCATGGCGACAGGGAGAGGAAGAAAGAAGTACTTTGTGGAGGGGTGGATATGGAGATAGTTCAAATGGGGGGACGGGGACATTAAGTACTTAAGTAACGAGGAGAAGATCTGGATCACCTCGGGCCATTGACAGCAGCACAGATCGTTTGCGTCTTCTTCACGAAAGCGGTCTCTATGTGACCGGCCCTGTAAAGAGTGCCTTCCAGTCTCGGCAGTGACATAAATACACGCGTGAGTAAAGAACAGGACAACTTGCCTCAATCAGGCTGACCATCCAAATATCCCCGTTTGTCCAGGTAACTTGTGCGCCATACTCATCCTGACCGGGTTCTTGAGCCTAATTCCAATGCAGTGCCCTCGGATATCTGATTAGCACGCTCCCAAATCATTCGTCCTGTGAACGCGCCCACTGGCGTCTTCCAACCCAGCGACGGTCAGTGCTCAGCTGCATTACAGCACCGTGCAATGCCTCCGATCCACGTCTGACAACTGTATCGCCCTCGTCGAGTGTACAGACAGCGGGCCCGCCATGCTGCGCAGCATACTTCCCCGCTTTGAGTGGGCTTGCCATTTTCGTGGCTTTGCACATGGGAGCCGATTGCATGTCAGTCAGAGACAAGTGTCAGAAGGACAGATCTCTTGTTGACGGCAGTTTGGACGCAACCCATCACTGGCAGGTGCATGAGTCGGATCTGCCTGAGAACTGCCAGAGCTTTACGGGGAATGGCCCGGGCAGCCCAGTCAAATCTCGTAATTATTCTCAAATGACGTGAGGGAACGACCATCCCGTTCGCAGGCAGGGCCTGCACGCCCACGTTTACCGAAACACCCAACCCATTCCTTCATATCATATTCATGAAATGGCTCGAGGAACACGTGGACCGAGCCAAAGATAACGATCCCCAACAAGGCAGGTGTTCTGCCAACCAGCCCATGGGCTGAGTGGCACCACTTCACTCACTGGCATGCAGCAGTGTTGGCCGTCATGCCATGGTGACACCGCCGGCGGATGGTGGCGTCGTAAGCAGCCTCGGGATATGTGTTCGCTCCCAGGTGGTATTACGTGTCTGCCCGGGAGGGCGAGGAAGACCGGCGTTCTTTCTGTCAAAAACGGGGGAAAAATATCTCCACAAGAAAAGCGTCCGTCATGGTCGGCAAGGCCGATCAGGATGAAGAGTTGAGTTTCAAGTTCGAAGGCCGCAAACTTACCAGACTCTCGGTTTGATCGATTACTTTATCTGAACCTCTCTTCGGATGGTATTTCGCCCGCCGATCAAGTCCGATTGTGCACGCCTCAATCACAATGAATGGCTTTCACCGTTCATCGCACGAATAATTCCTCCATATGGCGTCCCTGGCAACTCGTGCGCCACACCTTAACCTTCGTCAGATAGCTTCCTGACTTCATACCCGATTATGACTTCGAGACATGACAATTAAGTACACATTGCAGCATGTGCGCTCGTCACAATCATTGGCGCTGATTAACATCTCAGGTACGCGAACACTCTATCATATCATCCAGGTTTCCATCATTCATCCATGGTGGGCAATCAGTAGAGACCAACATACTGTTTGCGCAACAAAATTCGTCGCGATGAAGCTAGGAAAAATCATTCTGTCCGGCCGAAGGTATCATTCAATTGTCTCAATCTGGTACCTCCGTTCGGCTACATCCGTTGCAGAAGAATCACGCATCTGCTCCCCTCGGGCACTTCCGGCGATCGTAACGCCCATACTGAACGAGGTTCATTCCTCCTCTCTCGGCTTGATCCACAGCCCCGGTCTAGTAGGTGGTCTAGATGTCCGCCCATCTCCTGACGCATCATGGGGACGGAGTCTCCTCTCCAACGTGACAAGTCTGGCCGGAACCAAGTCCATATCCAGTCATGTTCAGGGTCATCAAAGGCGTGAGACCATCACCGGGAAGGTGCTCCAATTGGGCCTCGTGCCTGCACCTTAGATGGTAAGTGTTGCAGTGTTTACTAGATGGACGTCCGAGGACAATTCTATGAAAATTGATGACTGTCCCTCACGTGGGTCTGGCGTTCAGGGATGACACCATGGTTGTTCCAGAATGTCCAGAAGTGCTCGAAAACGAGGCTAGAAGCGAACGGGTGTGGCCATGGCGCCATCGATCAGTGCAACGGGTCGTCCGTGCCGCCTGCCACAAATCCGTTCGTTCTTGCGCCCCAGTTGGAGAGCTATGAAACGACTGGGCGGCATGTTTGACAGTCAGTGATGGCATCTCCCGATCGAAAACTCGCTGTCATCGATCGGAACAACGCGCGGAGCTGGTTTGGGAAGTAACGAGGTCTGTAGACAGCGCCCATTCAGACAAGTTGGCCACCGAAGAGTATACTAGCGTATCCCCCGAGGGAGGGAACTGAAGAATGACCTATTTGTCTTTTGGTTGTGGGCGGTGTGTGTTGGCGCATTATCGTGCGACATGCTACCCCGAGGGAGAGGCCCCAAGTTGCACTGCCGGTCGGACTTGAGATAGGAGGGTGATTTCTCTCCCCTTTCACAAGTGCATTGCAAATCATCGGACAAACTTGCAGAAATCTCCGTAGTTCAAATGTAGGGATGAGTACTTGCTAACAGAGTCCAGACACAGACACTACACGTCATCGACAGGGTTGCAGGCATTTGCCTCTAACCTTATTCATCGAAAAGCCCTCGATCTCAGCAGAAGATGATAGGTGCGCCACTGGGTCACTTGCACTTGCACTGCACAATCTATAGCAGATTTGTAGAATAACCCCTCGTCGCTTTGGGGAGCGCTGGTGAATCTTTTTTTTTGCACTGCTCCGAGATCTGTGAGCGGTACTATCGATATTTTCCCTACCTTTCGTTTTCGAATATATGAATGGTACCAGAATTCCTTCAGGGGAGCGGTGGCTCGCGCAGACTCCCGATGACAAGATACTGCCAGATAAGGGCCGCTGTGAGTGGATGAAATAGTCCGGTTCGCGTAGTATAATAGTATTACATCTATTCAAGTTGGGAGCACCGACCGCGGACGCTATGGAGTATGCTATACTAATACGAGCGTCTTGGGTAGCCTCAAAATCTCATGTCCATCCCGCCCTTGACAATCATGGGATGGGTTTCATGGTATGGATCTTTCTACGCGTTCACGACGCACTTGAGTTGCTACCGATTCGACTGCTTACATAATTCATTTGATCCGACCGTAACACGTTGGTGACAGCTGGCGCGTGCGTGGAGACGGTCAACTATTGGTCGTGTGTGCGCTTGCCAGCTTCAGCATTGTCTTGCATGGTGTTGAGCTTATAGTCCGTGTCACGACTTCTGCTCCGCTTCTATCAGCTTTCGACCTCGTTCAACATGACCTCGGAACCCGAATCGCCGACTTCCCCTAATGAAACTTCCGATGTGTTGCACTCTCCGTCCGAGGCGGAACCCAAGCCTGGCCTAAATGGTACTCCCGTTCGTTGTGAGTAGTAACCCGGCCAATCGAAACCCCGATTCAATGTCTGCCCAGGGTTCGATGTATGTTGTCGGTGAAGCACGGTCTTATTGACGAGATTGACGCGAATGAAGGCAGATCGCACCGAGCCTTACACTCGAATAGCCCCTTTTCAGGAGCGCAATGATACCTCTGTAGAGTGCGTCAACTTCAAGCCGTTCTTGCGTTTTTACCCAACCTTCACCAGATTTTTCTACAAACCCATCACGCTGACTGCGCTTTCCGTTGGTCTCGCTGCTTTGGCTTATATTGCCATGACTCCCGACGTCCTTGCAGAAGGACGAGACAAGCGTCGCGTGTATGCGTTTCCATTCCCTGTTTGTGTGTCTTGATCTCATTCGTAATCTCATTCATGTTAGAGGAGTCTATGCCGCAATAGCTTCCTTCTTGATGTTTTCCATGATTCAGTTCAGGGATGGGCCATTTGTACGGCCGCACCCGGCGTTTTGGCGGATTGTGCTGGGGATCAACTTACTCTATGAAGTTGCCCTAGTTTTCTTACTCTTCCAGGATCTTCGCTCGGCAAGAGGCATGATGACGTTCCTAGACCCTGCTTTGAACGTCCCCCTCCCCGAGAAGAGCTACGCGGAAAATTGCGCGCTGACTGCGCAGAATATCTGGGTCAGGCTTTCCGAAAACTTACTTTCAGAGGGTCTATCCTGACATGTAGTATATGTTTTCTGCTTAGGGTGCGATTGATATATTTTGCTTAGCACATGCGTTGGGCTGGTTTGGAAAGGCGATGGTATTGCGTGATTACTGGTTCTGCTGGGTGTGTCCTCTATCGCTAGTCCTTTCAGGGTGGCTGATCGCGTCATTGAAGATCTTGAGCATAGCATTTGAGTTCGCTGAATATAGCCTTCAACATCAACTACCGAACTTCGCCGAAGTACGTCCAATCTAGATCGCTATCTCCGCAGGCACTCAATCCTCGACAGTGCTGGTGGGACCATGTAAAGCCTCCCTGTTCTGGGTTTGCAGGTGGCTGATATCTTCTCGCTCAGTGGATCCTTGATGTTTTGCTCTGCAACTGGCTAGGAACGTATGTTGGTATGTTTCGGTTCTTTTTGCAAGCGGTCATGAGCGACCTAATGGGGGTGATAACGCCGTGTTGATAGGGATGAAAACTTGTCAGTATCTGGAAGTAAAGGTATCGCCACACACATTGTTAATACTTTTGTCAGTGGCCCTGACCTTAATCTCATGTAGCCGTATGAATGGCGCGGTTTGCGACAAACACGGGGATTGCGTTCGAAAGCAAAGCGGGTGCTGAGCCAATTTTCACCGCATGATTGGACTGCATTCAAGTGGGAGGGAACGACATCATTCCGCCACTACGTGATGGTCGTACTGCTCCTTGCGGTGTTCCTTGCTGCGGAGCTGAACCCGTTTTACTTGAAGGTAAGCGATATACTTGAAGTATGATCATGCCGGTCTTTAACGGTCTTCTTGATGATCATGAACGGCTACTCTAGTCATTATTATGGATGGAGCCTGATCATCCTATCATCATAATGAGGCTCGCATTTGTCTTCTTGTGCGCATTACCGGCCGTGAGGGAATTATACCAGTATATCAATGATCCAAAGTATGTCTCCCACTCCACGAAGAGAAGGCGTCACGTGGCTCATTTTACGGACAGAAAGGCAAGGCGCATGGGGCAACATTGTTGGCTGTTGCTCGCCACGGTCCTGACAGAACTGTTGGTGATTACCAAGTGGAGCCGAGGAATGTTCCTGGAGCCCCTACCCGCGCATGTGCAATGGGGCTGGATCATTGGGGGAGCACTATTAGTACTGTATCCGACTGTCCGGGTAAGTTGTCGTTCCTGGCTCTTGAGTGCGGGATGCTGACGAGGTTGATAGTTTGGTGTTCCGGCTGCACGACGATACCTGCGCAAACAAATGCGCAGGAGTAAGAGCAAGACGCTGTGATTTTTCCTCCAGGTTTTCATGTGTATAGGTAGTCTGTAGTGTAATAGAAAAATTGCCATTGTTGTGGATCGAACGCGCTACTGTGGAAAGGCGGGATGCGCAGAATGTTCTGGTGCTTACGCGAGCGGACAAACAAGCGACAGCAGACCGTATAACTGAGCGCCATCGTAGCCAACAACAAGAGCTACAAAGTCTGCCGACTGATTACAAACACCCTACTCCACTTCTTGTTCTCTTACCATCACCACCACCACCGCTCCTATGAACAATAACAACCAAAATAATAACAACTCCCGCGGTCTGCCCTTCCCCCACGGCTTCAACATCGGAACCACTCTCCAGAACGTCTTCCGAAATATCAATCACGCCTTTGCTAGTAACCATGATTCCAGCAGCGGGCAGCACTCGCGAGTTCGTAGGAATGATATTCCACCCCTCGATCCTTTGAATCCTGTGGGTGGGGCACAGAGCAGTAGTCCCACGGATACCGCCCACCCTTTCTCCAGCTCGACTGCGCCTAACCCATCCATATCCTTGGCGTCCACACCTGCAGATGTTGATATGCCACCCCATTCTCAAATCGATTCGCAGCCCGATGACGAGGAGGATTCCATGCCGGAATTGCGCTCCGTGACCGACTCGTCGGACTCGTCGGACGCTGGCATCGCCACATTCAACCCAGTACCCCCGCATCAGGACGCCCAGCCCATCGGCGATGATCGCGACAATGTTCGAACGGATGATGAAGACGATCCTCCTCCCCTCGAACCTATCACCGGTACTCGACGTGCTCGTGTGGACGATGACGGGGACGACGCTAGGGATCGTAGACATCCCTCAGAGCGTGTGGGTAGTGTACCTCCAGCCGGCGATTCTGCGCCGCAGAATACTAACCCGCAGCAACTGCCTCGTCCTCCCGGCATATTCGGTGCCTTGTTTGGCCTGGGCCCTCCCGGGGGCAATTTCCCTGGGGGAGAAGTTCCACTTGAGCATGCACAAACTGGTGAGGATGCTGCAGATCCGTCGCCTACAGGCAATAATGCAACCCCCGGTCGTGCGCCGCGTGGTGTTCCGATCTTGACAGCAGGATTTACTTTCACGATACCGCTCTTTGGCCCTCCGCCGGGTGATCGGCCGGGACCAGCCGGCGGCGGCCAGGGCGGGCCCCAGGTACCGGGTTTTGGTATGGACGCAGCTACCCGAGAGGAATTCTTTGCATCGTTCGCGGCGTTCTTCCAAGAGTTTCAAGCTTTGGAAGAGGCACGGGAAGACCCCGAGCGGGCAAAGAAACTTGTCGCTGGCCTAGAGGTCGTCCCTTTGGGACTCGTGAAGAGGTTAGAACGTGTTGGAGGTGCACCGGGGGCGCACGTTGGGGAATCCAGCGCAGAAGGATCGCCGTCCGGATGTGCTATCTGCTGGGACGCGCTACTGGATGGTGAGAGCGACAATTTCAGTGGTCTGCAGTTTTCAGGAGGTGAAGCGGCGCAGTCATCGTCCTCGGGGACGGATACCGTTGAGGGACAAAATGAAATACATACAGAGAACGATGTAATGGACGTTGACGCCCCCTCCGTCCCTACTTCACATTCTGAAGCAGGCACATCCGCCTCAACGCCGCCGTTCTCCGAAGCGGTCAAGATCATTTCCCTTCCATGCGCTCACGTGTTCCATGCTTCATGCTTGTTGCCGTGGTTCACAAGGGCGAAGCAAGCAACGTGCCCGACCTGCAGGTTCAACATCGACCCGGAAAATCTTACTTACACTCCCCCGCCTAGACGTGCGTTCAATCGTGCCCCTCCTGCTCAACCAGATAACGCCGTCCCAAACCCAGCGCCGGCTGGCCCGCAGGTTGCACCGGAGGTCCCATTGGAGGCTCCTCCCACTGGCACCCGTGCGGCTGACGCTGCTGCAGCCCCAGTAGACCCTACACGCGCGACTGCAGATGCCCCTCATGCCCCACCTCCCCCCACTGGACAAGCCGGCGTACCGTCAGCGGGCTCGGGTTTCAACCCATTCGCCATACCCGGAATCCCTTTATTCTCTTTTCCAGCTTTTCAAATACCCCTGAGACAAACTGCAGCACAAGGGCCCGGAGGTGACAACCAGGGTACGTCATTTCTTCCTACCGCGCCGCATTCGCGCAGTCCCTCTGCCGAGCTCGGCTAATGAGTATCTATTTGCACCTGCAGGTATTGATGTCCTGACGATAGGGTTAGAAATGTTCATTGGTGGTCCACCTCCCGAAGAACGGGATGGCGGTGCCCGTGATAACGCCGAAGGTATTGATGGTGCTGACAATGGCGGAGCGGGCACCGGTGCCGCTGGCGGAAATGGTGCTCCAAATCCCGATCGGCTTGCGCAGGATTTACATTCATTGATTGAGGGTCTTTTGCGGAGGAATATCGTCCCAGAAGTAATAAATGGACAAGGCCCTGCGCCTGCTCCAGCTGCTCCCCCTGCGGATGGCGCTCAACCACAACCACAAGTACCAATGCCTGAAACGGCCGGTTCTCAGCCTGTCCCTCCTCCCGCGGGTGGTCCTCAGCCTGTCCCTCTTCCCGCGGGCGGTCCTCGTGGCGTTCCAGTCTTTCCATTCCATCCAATGATGTTCCGACCCACACGTCCTATGCCTCCCCGCAGGGAGAGAAAAACATGGAGCCTCCCGCCTGCGCCTGGACCTTCACTACGACAATGTGTCGAGCAGCGAGAACGAGAGAAGGGTCTGCGTTGTTCCGACACGAGCTGTGGCGTCGGCCCTTGTGACGAAGATCCTTATCCTGAGCCGTCCGCGTCATTGACGAAGCAAGTGTCCATTCACTCGCTGCCTGGTGCTGGTAACCACGAGAGCGATGGTCATGCGTCTGTATGCGCGCATGAGTTCCATCCTGCGTGTCTGGTCAGCGCGGAGCGTGTTGCGGGGTGGGGCGGTGAGAATAAGGGGCAGCCGTTGGTCGAGGTGTCCTGCCCGGTGTGTCGGGCTATCGGATGTGTGACGAACGAGGAGTGGGAATCAGGGGTGTCTGCGCTCTGAATTGATTTTCGGCCGATCTGGCATTTCTAAAATTCAAGCACTTTCCCGTGCGTGTTTACACACACACGTCGCCGAGGGATTCTTGTTGACTTGTCGACTAGCACGACATTTTTTTCTTCTTTGACGCAGAACCATTTTCCCCCTCTCCCACTCTCCGTACGCGCGCCGACTCTTTTTGTGATTTTCCTTGTACTTCGCCTCGTCTCATAGTATCCATGGCATCCATCGCTTCGCATGCGTAGACCACTTTAATATAAGACACCTGGTCATTTGTACTTTTCTAGTCACGAAGAATTAATGTCTCGTTTTTATTGTCCGCTCTGGAACGGTGTGAGATTTTTCAAAAATTTCCCGACGATGATCTCGAAATCGACGATGACGGCATCACGCCAGACATGGTTCAATAATGGAAGACGTCGAAGCCGTGCCAGCTCGACCACGGAGATGGGCTATTTGGGCGCGTATGAACATCTTCTACGTATCCACGCACACGACATGTGCCATCTTTTTTTCACATCGTACACAACGTTTTTATTTTCCTACTTTTACATGAAACGTCTAAAAAAAAGAGGGGGAAGGAAACGACATGGTACGACGACGTATCTAGGCAGCGAGTTTTTTGCGGAGGAGGGCTTTGAGGGTCTCACCATCCTCGGCAAACTTCTTGATCCCTTCGTGGAGCTTGTCAAAGGCCATCTGGTCTTGGAGAAGGGTCCAGCGGAATTCGGGCTCGTTGTCGATGAAGGAAACCTTGTCGATGGGCTCGATGGCTGGACGAGGGGCAGGGGGCGTGGCGTGGCGAGTAAAGACGCCGGATGGGACGGGAATGGAAAAGGGACACAATGAAACGCACAAAAGGGGCAGCGGAAGGGGACGAGGGAGAAAAAAAAAAAAGATCAGCAATGATGCACGTTGGGCAGGGTTCCAGAACGACCCATATCGAAGAAAGTTACCCACCTGCGTAAGCATCCAATTTCTTGGGTACAGGGTCCGTCGACTTCTTGAGTTCCTCGAGCAGGGCAGGAGAGATGGTCAAAAAGTCGACACCAGCCAACGCTTTAATTTCGCCAGCCTGTCGGAGATCAACCAAGGGACGATCGACCGATATGATGGGATGGGTGTTATTTGTGGTTGGGTCAGTACGAGAGAGACAAACAAACTCGATCGGTGGGTTGACGTACGTTACGGAAACTGGCACCCATGACGATGGTCTTGTAGCCGTGTTGTTTGTAGTAATTGAAGATCCTTTTGACAGATTGGACACCAGGGTCCTCGTCGCCCTCATAGTTCTTCCCAGTTGACTTCTTGTACCAGTCGAGAATCTATATACATAAATTGGAAGAGAGTTGAGGCACATGTTGGAAAGATCCGAATAGAAACAAAAAAAAACCAGCTTACACGACCAACAAAAGGCGAAATGAGCGTCACGCCAGCCTCGGCGCAAGCAACAGCCTGACCGAAACCGAAGAGAAGCGTGAGGTTGCAGTGAATGCCGTCGTCCCTTTCGAGTTCACGGGCGGCCTGGATACCCTCCCACGTCGAGGCGATCTTGATGAGGATACGGTCTTTCTTGATACCGACGGATTCGTAGAGGGCGATGAGCTCCTTGGCCTTGATGTGACGAGAACGATTCAATGAGCATGCTCGCCGAATTACGTGTATCACGTGGTCGAGGTTAATTTACCTTTTTCTTGGTGGCTTCCTTGTCAAAGGAGAGACGAGCATCGACCTCCGTCGACACACGGCCGGGAATAATAGCAAGAATTTCTTTTCCGAATGCGACGAGCTAAAATGAGGGTGGTGGTGGTGTGAAGGGGTGACGAAAGAAAAGAGAGAGCTTCCATTCGTACCAAGCGGTCCAGGGCAGCGTTGGCCTGGTCCTCGAGGGAACCGCCCTTGCCTTTTCCGTACTTGACGGCGACGTCAATAAGATGTGTGTAACCGGGTTTATTGGCTGCGGCCAAGATCAGGGATGGGTTGGTGGTCGCATCCTAGCAGGTTCTCGATACGTGACGCGGGGCAAATGAAATCTGGACGCACCTGTGGCTTGTAGACATCGATCACTGATAAGATCAGGGTGCAAGATCAGCGCTCAGCGATGGCGCTCGCGATGTGAAAGGGGGAACTTACACTCAAAGTCGCCCGAGTCTGAGACGACGATGGTGCCGGTCTGCTTGAGGAGATCGAGGGAGGTGGTCATGATGGGAGATGATGGAAGGGAGAAAGCGAGCGCGCAAGCTGAGTGATAAATGTCGCCACTGCTTGGTCATGCCGCTGCCAGGTTTCCACAACCGTGTCACCACGACAAACGTGTATTCCTCCCCGCCGTTGACAGGATAATGTACCACACAATGCTATAGGCTGATCACTACATGCCTGCGAATCCGACAGCAAAGTCTCCCAGGGACGTGCGACAAGTGCACTCAATTGGCCACTCTCGCTGGCATGCTTTCTGAGTCTCCAGGGGCCAAGGAGACAGACCCGTATCCCCGAGATCAATGCCATACTCGAGTTAGCAGCCAACTGGACTTGTCCACCATTGAGCAAAAAAAACGCCATCGGAACTGGAGCGCAGTACCGGTTTCATTGCGCCAACTTCGAACCGTCGTGGCCGCCATCGAGCTGGCCAGTCCATGACACTCTAGCACGTTCTCAGTGTTGCCTTGCAAAACCTGGATTCGGCGGCTGGTCATCCATGGATTGGCTTTTCTTTGAATCTCGTAGCGTCCCGTTCTCAGGTGATGTTTTGTTGGAGGCTCGTTAATTCGTGCATCCTCCCACACTACCTCGGATCGAGCGGCTTCAAGTAACTCCAACGAGCAATGTTTTTTTTTTGCTATTCTGAGCCAGCCACATTGCATCTCGATCAAGATCGCAAAACCCCACAGACCAAAGAAGACACCTGATGTTCCGGATGACATGGGAATACGGGTGGCAGTGTGCGAGGAACAGTGTCGAACGATAAGAATCAGTAACCAACAGGAACAAAGTGTCGTTCGTAACATGAACAACGACACCTCTAATCTGTGCGCTCCTGTGCAGTTCGCGGACATCGCCGGATTCTCAGGGCTGTGGACGTTTCATCAATACCTGTTGGGATCATTCCAAGGGTTACATGTTGCGTCCTGCTCAGTTCGGACATGCGATGGCACTGAATCTATTGAAAGTTTGACCAGCTCGAACGCGCCGCGGAAGATATTTGGGTGCCTTTGCCGACAGGCCGGGTCCTATGCCAGGAACCCACGGGGTAGAACACGGAGACCGCCTCGTTATTCATGCTGTGCCAAATTTCGGCCATCGTGGTGGTATTGATGCAACGGGAATCATTGCAAGTCATGTGTGGTATTTCTGACACTTTTTCGATGCTCAGATGCGCGCTCACTGCGACCGAGGAAACATGGAGTATGGCAATTTCTGTGTATATAATCTAATCAGGCCTGAAACTAAGACCGGTCGTAAGGGAGGACACACTTACATCTGAATAATACCGGTAAACTGATGGTAACTTGTTCCACAAGTCCTGAAATAATGTCCGATCACTGGGTCTCAGGCACGTAGCGTCCAGTCACCCAACTCGACGCCAGAGATCATGATCGTAAGAGTGGCCACATCCCATACATTTTCCCCGATCAGCCATGGGGCATCAGCGGCGATGCACCCGACGGATCCTGGAATGCAGTTGCGGACACAGGACTTGTATCCCCAACCACGCACCGAACGCCCACCTTGCCATTATTGAACATGCCCGCTGGGTCCACCCAAACGGTCCTCACGATACGCGCGATAGCATCGGGGGACATGTATTCGAGCTGCCAACAACTGCCACACGACGTGGAGTTTCAGGTGATCCCAAAAATGCCTCCCAACAAGGATCGTTGAGTATATTGGCTAGGGTAAACTTCGTTTTTTTTTTCGATCCCGTTGGAATGGGTGGTGTCCGAGGCACTGAGCCGCCAGGTGGGATTGTCGTGGATGGGTCGTACGTGACCTGTACGGTGCCAATATTTTTGTGCAAGGCAGATCAAGGCGGTAGCAGCAAGGACGAGGAAAGGCATCCTTTATACTTCTCTGGGTCGGGGATTTCTGACTTCAAGCCCTTGTGTGAAGTTAAATGCAGACTTGGTTAATCCTGACACTGCAATCGGTGCAACGTCGATAATCGTACCCCGCCTGCGTTAATTGATGCAGGATGCAGGGAGCCCTATCTGATTTGCAGCGTTCTGGACGATAGTGAGCTGTATAAGAATGTCTGGAAGACGTGCGAAACGTAGATTCAGAATCTCAACCATGGTCTTCAAACTGGCAGAAACATGCAAGTACTGGTCCCATCGTCTGACACAACTCCGAGACTCGGTTGCAAAGGCGCGCGAGCTGTTCACTGAGGTTGAACATGTTCTTGATGTGTACAGAGGAAAAGGCTCCGTTGGGCAGCGAGCGAGAGAGAGAGAGCTGGAACATGTAGCGCCAAGCCTGCAAAAGACTAGAACACAATATCATGGCATCAAAGAACGCAGTTGATCAGGCGTCCTACTATACCCGCGGGCCGCATACCACAATACAGGGTTTAGTGGACCACCCACAAAGAACCTACTCTCTTTGCGTCGGGATTAGTCCGAGTCGGAGCTACTACGACATTGGTTACACTGAGGCTTTATGTCTAAAGGAACTGAACGATAGACAAGCGTAATGAACGCCAGTTGAGTCTCGCTGAGTCTCGGCGGTTGCCAGAAACCTTATTGGTTCCCGGCCGGGCCGGGACCATTGACCAGACGAATCTTCGGAGGCAACTCAGGCAAGCCGTCGATAGACGGCGACCATCCACATCCACTGCGCGTGAGTTACTACTATATATGATAAGCGGAGAGCAAATCTGAGCCATTCTGTTCTCTATTTAACTCGACATAAATAACCCTTAGGGATATCGATAGTGAAACTATCAACGCCCATCAACCACCGGATGTCCAGTTTACCTCCCCTTCCGACACCATGGGTCTTTGATGCCAACCGCGACCCCCCTGTCCATACTCGGTCAGCCCCCTGCTCTATTTCATATCACCATCGGACTGATCGCGCTCCTTACACCAGACCCATGGTTGGTTCTGAGCTTGCCATGCAGAGACATTGGAATGCCTTTGATGCGCAAGTAATGTTCTGTTCACCAACATGACAAGGATGACCAACTTTGGATCATGGGCATCACTTCCTAACAGAGATGGTGAAGTCTGTATTGGTGTCAACTTTACCTCTTCACTGAGGATAGAAGAATTGAAGGATCGTGCTCGCGGGGCTCTCGATAAACTCCGGTGAGAACATATTCTCTACGACATTTTTTGTTTAACGAGCACCCAATCTGAGCCTGAGGCTAACCCCCACTTCTCTGTCCTAGATTTGTTTGTCCTATCATTGCCTGCACGGTAGAGGACATTGTATCTCCACGATGGGTGTATACCCCGTCCGCTGATCGCGAATCATGGCTCAATCTGGGTCTTGTCGTCGAAGAACGAGGAGCATCGCTCAACCCATCCGAGTTTGTTCAAAGCATCAACCTCAAACGGCTCCCCTACGCAGACGGGAATGGTACCACAACTCTTCTCAGGGCTTACCTGCTTACAACCTCGCAAGAGGGAGATGATGGGAGTAAGGAATATGGCCTATACTTTCATAGCTCTCACACCATCATCGACGCGGGGCCTGCACTCCACGCACTGAACCTAATGTGCGAATGGATATCTGGCGAGGGCATGGACGTCAGAATCGAACATTCGGAAGAGTGGAAGAACCTGCCTGTTGATCCGATCACTGCGACAGGGGGACCATCTACAGAATGGGAGACGGCCGGGATGAGGCTCCTGCAAGATATCGCGGAGCAGAATGCTCGTACCGTGGTAGGTTTTATCCCAGTCTTCTCGTGCTTCCTTCTTGCTCCGATAGCTCGAGTAATGATGTGGACTATAACCTAGCCTTGTCACACCCTGGCTCCCCCGTCCCGCCCATTGAACTTGTCTGACCCACCGTTCCGTTATACCATAACTGTCTCGGAGTCAGAAACAGCAGCAATTATTGCAGAGACGAAAAAGCGAGGGGTTTCCGTTTCTACGCTTTTCCACGCGGCACACTGCTTGGCGCAGATCAAGATGAATCCGATCCCTGAAGCAACCGAGGTCGATTTTTCATCTAGTTGGACAGTGTAAGCAATGTTTTTAACAGACACTTGCATACTGGATTCATCTCACTCCGTTCATGTGATCCTTTATTCCAATCCTTGATCCTTTCTTCAGTGTCTCCCTTGAACGCTACATGAAACCACCCGTCAATCCGAGGACCCACTTCATATCATCGTTCACTCTGATGCCATTGCGCTTCTCGATGACTCGGCCATTGATGGAACGCAGCGAGAAGGGAAGATTGATCTTGACGGCGAAAATGCTCCAGGAGCGTTTCGACAGATATGTAGCTGATCCGTGTCTGCCTCATCTGGTAGCCGCAATGCAGAGCATGTTTCCGGCAGGAGTGGAGCAAGATGGCAACACCCAGGCAGAAACGGAGGAAGCACCAACGTCCCCCCTGGATGTGTGCTTTCAACAACCTGGGTCCGGTGGAGAAGAGGCTGCGAACGGAACACGGGAGGATCACCGTTGGGAGTATGTGCATCGGAAATCGACTGAGGAATTGCATGTAAGGCGTTTATGACAGCTGTTCCCGCTTCCGCACGGTCTTATAGACGTTTACTATCTCGCCTTGCAGGACCGTTCACATTTGGACGATGCATTCGAAGCTTCACTTTCAAGTTCAGGTGGGTCATCCTACGTGTAGCCTCTTCTGCCAGCTTTCTGTCTATTGCTCGTACGTCGTTCTAACCCGTCGTGATGTCAGGGTGCCACTGCTTGGGGAGAGGAATGCATCAAAACTTTGTTAGAGGAAACGCGGAGGATTGGGTTCCTCGTGCTGGACGAGTCCTGAAGCCTAGAGCGTCAGAGGGTCCGATAGTATTCGTACAAGTATTTTTTTTGGAATTAGCAGGAATGAACAAGCTGAGGCTGTGCTGTACTACCAAATCCGGGCCTCTGATGGGCTTCGTCAACTCGTCGTTTGGATCACGCCGAGGTTCAAGTTGACCACACTAGTTGGATGCTCTCTCCGCGTCCCACACTGTCACCACTGACATGTTGGACAGGGAGAGGGCGATCCATGCTTGTACACCCTCATCAATGCGACTTCCCACGCAACACACTCCAGCGCTCTCGTTTTAATAGGGCATGTCTACCATCGTCCTGGCTTCAGCGGCCCCAAGTGGCCCCCTCTCCGTGAGACGTCCGTCACGCATTGCTTTACGTTGTTCGCCTTGCTTGAATGCATCCTGGCCGGAAAGATCCCCGACTCTTTCGGCCCAGAGCGGTTCTCGCCACTGAAACCAGCAGAAAATGTCCCCAACCAATCAATCTTGGTTCCTGGATTGTTCACATCAGCCTAACAATGTGTCCAAGTCCAGGCTAATATTGTTAAGGTCGACACCCGGTAGATCTATCAATATCCCGGCGCTGATGAACATAAAAGTAGATCTGTCCGTGCCATCTTCACGGCCCTCAACCAACACCATGTTCTCAGCCAATGAATCCCCCCTAGAACCAAGTTCAGCCCTCATTCCATCGCTTGTGACGAGTCTCCGCGAACACACGCAGGCTGTGCTTGTATCTCGTCAAACAAACTCCATATCTACGTTTTTCAAGGAATCCGAAATTCTCTCCGCTTTTCGGGACGCCATCAAACTAAACGATGAATCCGATACGGCGTTTGAAACCTTTCACGACAACGTTCCTCTGGGCGTCTACGAGGTCTACCTTCCCTTCATATTGCGTCTCTTCGAAAAGCCCTGTAGGATGTCCTCGATCGAAAACTTGATGTCACCAGGTTTTCCGGAGGTCATTGCACACTCGTCTGGCACATCCTCTGGTGCAATAAAACACTTTGCGAAGTGTCGTTATCCGGAACACATGTCCACTGGAGCGTCACAGACTGCGAAAGCTTCAAGTACAGCCAACCAGTCTAGAGGAAAGAGTTGTATCATTTACTCGCTCCGGTATCGTCAAGTGGTTGAAGGAGTGGACGATGAAGGGGACGTCAAACTGAAAATGCAGGTTTGTCTGATGTCAACAGGTACCGTCAGAATGCTTAACAAAATGGTGCGTCTTTGGTGCAATCCCTCGCTCGTGGCACTGAGCTATTCCCAGCATGTCGACAAGGATCCGTTACACCAATCGTGGAGGTGTATGCGTCATTTTGTTTCCGGGCACTTGCAACCGGGTTAAACTGACCTATCCATCTAGTCCCAAATCGGTCTTCTCCAGTTGGCGTATCCTTCATCTCCAACTACAAGTCATTCCTCGTCATGCATGCGCTATTCGCACTCCACGAACCACAGGTTGAAGTCATTAATACGATATTCAGTACCATTTTCCGTGATTTTTGCCGCGTCATCGACGAACAATGGAATATGTTGGTCGAATGCATCGACGCGGGCTCGATTCCGGATTCAGTTGATGTGGGTCATCTCAAAGACCAGCTCCTGGTAAGCGACATCTCATGTGAGGTCCGAGAAACGCTAACCCAAGATGTCCTTGATCAGAAATTCTTACCTCCGAGTTCCGAACGCGCAGCGGAGCTCCGCAAGATTCACCGGAACGCGCAGTCCCCTGATGGTTAACCAAAATTTGGTCTGGATTGCAGATCATCGTTGCCATCTCGAGCGGGCCATCCCAGACGTTGTTTCGGAAGCGAGTTCCTGAAGCGTCTCCAGAGATGTTGATCGCTTATTGTTGATCGGATCTGGCATTATGTCGGGCCGGAGGTAGAACTACGCACGCTGGGTGTCAACTGCAGCGAGGCTTATCTTGCACTCGCGTATGACCATCTGAATCCCAGCTTGTACAAGGTCGTTGGATCAGACGACATCATCGAGTTTCTACCTATAGACACTCCCGAAGAATCCAAGCATGTCACACAAACGGTACACGCATTTCATAGTCCCCTGTGATTGGATGATCTGATGGTGTTTTTCAAGTGGAACATCGAAGTTGGTAGAAAGTATGAGGTCGTGCTGACGACGAGAGATGGACTGTGGAGATACCATCTCGGGGACGTTATCAAGGCCGTCGGTTTTGATCCCCGTGATGGGCAACCGATCATACATTATCTCGAGGTACGTCCGCATGGTCACCTAATAGATCCCTCCCACTCATCTTGTCTCATCATGACAGCGACGGGGGTGAGCAAAAGAAGCCTATCCACACCAAAAAAATGCTCAACTGACTTGCATATTCTGCGGTGGGGGAGAAACCATAGTTCCTCGTGAGCAAGTTTTGTTGTGCGGCGAGGCGATGGTGGCGGGAGACAAGGTAACGGTGTGTGTAGATCCGTTGAGGTTTATGCATGAGATTGTCAAGGGAATGGCGGAGTTGCATGGATGTGGAGCATTGCATGAGGGTGGGACCCGGTGGGTAGATTTTTATATACTACATTCTGTGCTGGTGGCTGACCCCCCTTTGATAGGCAACGAACGTGCCGGTCGACGAGAATGGGCGGTGCGTTCTCTCTGACTTTAGCCAGTGCGAGATCCAGTCGGAAGTGGGGCAGCCGGAGCTGCGTGAGCAGTTGATGGGACGATGTCTACATGCGTGGAAGCTCACATCGCCTTTCTTAGATCCAATTCGATGGAGAGCACCAGAGATACTGATAGGCAGTGACCGACCAATGAACACATGTCCGACAGCCATGCACTTCTCAGCAAGAGGGTGGAGTCGGAGATCATAAAGTAAGTCTTGAATGGTCAATGTAGGAGATTCATCAGCAAAAGGCTCATTGGTGAGCAAGGGAAGAAGCTGGAATTTAGAGTCCACTGCAGAAATTATTGGCATGGCGAGCTGGTACAATGAAGAAATAGGGGGTCACAGTCGTAGCTTAATAATCCGCAAGGCATAGCCCGCTACATTCGCACGGCGTAGTAAACACGAGCAAATTCAGGCACAGCAACGGTGACAGCGACACGGGGCGAGCGAAAGGAGCCAGAGTATCCACAACATATTCTAGCGTTTACATCCGTCTTGCCAACGAGATCGTGACCGCGAAGGAACTCTTGGATGCACTGAACTTGACCTCGGATTCTTTCGGGGTTGTCTCCGAGTTTTGTGTTGCCCCTGATTTTCGTGAGAACATGCCCCGCTACTGCTTTTTCGTGGAGCCGTGTGATGAGGTCCCTTTCGTCATCTTTGTCATATGTTGGGCTGCTCACACGCGTGCTCCCGTCTTTGCACCTTAGGCCCTTCACCGACCTCTGTGTCTCAGGAAATCCACGCGTATCTTCAATGACACAACAAGAACTATCTGAGAGAAATGCAGGCTGGGAAAATAGCCCCTCTGGTCGTGCATGTACTCTGACAGGGCACATATGGCGAGTTTAGAGACTGGAAGGTCCATGTGACCGGGATGGCTGCTGGTCAGATCAAGGTTCTCCTCGTGGTATGGGACGAGGAGCTCCAGGACTGGTTAGGGGAGCAGGTTGTCAGGGATTTCTGGACATTTTAGTGTTGTTAATCCATTTCGTATGGGTTAGAACATTATTAGCTTACATAAGCAGGCCTTATTTCGGCCTCAAAGTACTGTAGTTTTTCTTTAGTGACTACACTATAGTTTTCTACATTTAGGACCCTCTTGGTCGCTGGCGTGGCATGTCGCGGATCTATCCAAGGGCAGTGATACTATGCTATTTTCTTTTTGTAAACGAGAGGCAAGTCATAGGATTGTTCTAATTTGTCATGATGTCAGGTGCCACTGCTTGGGGAGAGCAATGCATCAAAACTCTGTTAGAGGGTATGCAGAGAGTACATTAGGCAAGGTCAAAACTTTTATGATTCCCTCTTCCGATCAAGTTACAGGTACTATAGGCATCGGTGGGGGTGGTGCCCGTGGTAGGGGAATGGCTACGTAGTACAGACGAGAAGACAAAATGAATGGTCAGGCACTACTTGTGGTTCATGCCAGTCACCCAACACACCACTGCTGATTCATCTATCCCGTGAGGCAAGCGAGTTGCTTTGCCTCATAATATGCAGCACTTCCGCAGGCCGTAGGTTGAAGGATGACATGGTTTTTACCAGCATTGAGATCCGGAGGCAGATTCTGGTCATCATTGATCATCCACGACCATCTCTCTTGATCCAACGTCGTGAACTCGTGGTGCTTGAGGTGTGGACCCAAGATCTCCCTTGTCTGGTCTTGCTTCCTTGAACATGAACATGAACCCATGGACTATGAAGTTGTGCGATGTAACCCTGATGTCGCAGACAGGACGGAGACGACACTGTTGCATATTGTCCAATTTATTTAGTTAAGCATAGTAGTGTATAGTTAGTGTTATGGTTGGGTACCAATATTGGTAGTGTACTCATTCTACACTTTTAGTTTGCTTTGTCAAGTGTTTACATAATGATTTGGAGTGGTCTGTGATAGACTGGGACAGGCTAGGAAGAGATGGACAGAGTTAGCCAGTTAGGTACCTTGCTATGAGAGCTGGAACTCTGCCCAGGTCTGTCCAGGTGAGGGTTAGTTTGCTGATGTTGGTGACCCATGAAGGCTTCCGCATCTTCTAAACGACTCAGGTACACGCTGGCATTTGAGGCCATCCAGTTGAGACATTAAGAATGGAGTAGCCAGCATCATTCACTACCCACTTGTCAGGATCGCTAGGGACAGCTGCAGTGGCACTCGCATGACTTGCATTGGATGCTAGAATACAGACATGACACTGCCATGATCACTACACCAGGGCATATTTCAATATGCTTGGATGGATCTATCTATATATATATGTAAAAGTGGACCTGTCTATGCCATCGTCATGGCTTCTCAACCAATGCCATGTCCTCAACCAACAAATCCCCCCCAAAGCTAATTTCAGCCCTCACACCATCACTTGTGACGAGTCTCCATGAACACATGCCTGTGCTTTTGTACCTCGTCAAAACAAACTCCATATCTGTTACATGAGACATACACTTGTAGGTCGGAGTGGAACCAAGTCGTCTCAAGGGAGGTGCTCACAAAGAGACGCTGCATCCTTGATTCAACTAGAGATACTAAGGTCGAGTGTCAAGTGTTTCGAAGGTTCACAAGCCGAATGCTTATGGACTCAAGTATACGCTAGATTGCATAGATCAAGAATAGAGAATACAGTACAAGCGGCAGACTACTTATACTATGAGATGCGTAAGCGTGGAACGTCATAGAACAAGAGAGAACAATGTGAGTAAGCGAGAACACATAACCGATACAATAGAATCGGTTAGAAGGTGAGGCTGTCTGCAGATAAGGATCAAGACAGTAAGCAAGAATGAGTAAAAAGGTACACCCCTGTCCGGTAGTAACGGAAGAAGAACGGCATAGGGTTAGAGTTCAATAAATGAGGAGTTGGACGAACTCAAAAGGATCAAGCAATGAATCCAGTCATAAGAACACATACCAAAAAGGATACGAGTGCGACACAAGAAAGAGAACAGGAAGATACCATGAGTAAGGAGACAAATTGTAACATTACCCCCGTTGTACAATCAAACCCCAGGTTCGATCAAGACTCCATGAGGTAAACACCTATCCCGAATTAGAGGAATCCCCAAAGATATGGGCAGCCTGCTCAGGGGAAAGAACATTAAGCGGACAATCGTCAACAATGTGGCCTCCTCGATCACATAGGTTACAAGTTCTAGTGGGACAGAATCTGTCGCTATGTCCCCATCGGCTACATAGGTCACATTGGGTGGACAAACAAGCAGTCTGAGGGTGTCCGGGAGCGGAGAGGTGACAATGGGGACAGATGTAGAGGGGGCAGTCCTCGCAATAGTGACCTGTGCTAGAGCACTGAAAACACTCGGTGAGGGCGGAAGCGGGGCGACGAGAGATGGGAATGTTGAGGAGGCGGGTAGGAGTGGAAATAATAGGACAATTGTTGCCAAGTCTCACGACGAAAGAACGGTTGATAGTCACAGCATCATCATCAAGTCCATATTCGGGGTCGATGGCGGTAAGCAAGGAAGAAGTGTCGGACGGAGCTGGCGAGGATAGTTGTGCAAGTAGAGACAGAGTGGGAGAGTTAGGAGCAGGAACGGGGAGCGGAGATGGAGATCTGTGCGGTGGGAGTTCGGATTGGGCGATGTAATGGTCACGTTATTCCATAGTCATGGTCAGAAAGATACATCGGAAGGTGGGGTAGATAATGGTGGGAGGAATATGTTCAACAAAAGAATGAAATCCATGAAGGTGAAGTATCGATAAAATCCTGTCAGGAAGTCATGCGAGCGACATTCGTAAGGGGACGCCGAAGTCTGCTGGTAGGTCATGTGGGGCGGAGAGGGCGTGGTATCGTTGAGCAGCCGAGACATCGTGGAATAGGCGAACCAGCTCCTGGCATATCAAGTCCTCATGAAAGAGAGGCAGGTCCTTGATGGCGTGGAGGACGATGGGATTGGCGAGGATGGCAGTGTAGAGTGAATGGGCGGCGAAGACAGGTAAATAAGTAGGAAATACTCGTCGCAATTGCAGCGGGGAAGTAGAAGATGAAGAAGACAGTGTAGAAGAAGATATTGAGGACAAGAGAAACAACATAGTTATCTGGGAAGAGGACAAAGTTCATTCGCTAGGGGGGTACTTCACGAAGAGACACCGCTTCCTAGGAAGGAGAGAGAATGAGAAACCTCAGGTGATACTGCGAGTTCTTTTGTACTCTTGAAGTACAGTGGGAGCGTGGCGGAGATTAAGTTCGGGTTCCCAGGTATTTTCCGATGAGGGGTATCCTTTCCACGTGGTTAGGTACAATCTTCGGCCAGGGGAGCCCTTGTGAGAGACAATGTGATCAACTTCGTATTCTTCTTTGGCATCAATCAGGTCAGGAGGAGGTCGGGAGAAGGAAGGACCATGTGCTTCTGTTTGCCGATAAGAAGATAGAAGAGTGGCATGGAAGACATCATGTATCTTCCATGTGGAAGGAAGACGGAGTTTGTATACAAGGGGAGATAGTACCTGGCTAATTTCAAAAGGTCCATGTTGTTTGGGCACAAGCTTCCTAGAAGGATAGGGGATTCGGAGATTAGTAGCCTCGAGCCACACCTTATCTCCAACCTTCCATGGGGAGAACTTTCTGGAAGATCGTTCGATCATGATCCGTTGGGTGGATTCATGTGCAGCCAAAGCTTCTTTTCTGGCGGAGTCCAGGGACGAGAGACGACTTTCAAGGGCAGGGAGAAAGGTCTTTCTGAGGGAAGGGTAGGTACGGGGATCATATCCAAGGAGAAGAGAGAAGGGAGAGACCTTTGTTGAGCTGTGAGGGACCAAGTTATGTTGGAATTCAGCCAAAGTAAGGAATTTAGACCATTGGTGGGGATTGTTGGCGCAAAAGATACGGAGATAAGTCTCAACTTCTTGATTAGTTCTTTCCGTTTGTCCATCGGTTTGGGGATGATAGGCAGTAGAGAGGTGGACATCGTATGTAAGAATTCAAGCAAGTTCTCGAGCAAAAGCTGAAGCAAATTGGGGGCCACGATCGGAGATAATGGTGTCATGAAGTCCGAAGCGTTTAAACATGTGGTCAAAAAAGAGTTGTGCAATCCCATTCACATCAACAGTTTTGGAGCAAGGAACCAGTATTACCCCCTTTGTAAGGCCATGGTCGACCACGACCATGAGGGAGTCATAACCATGGGAGAGGGGCAGGTCAGTGACAAGGTTGACGGAGAGCTGTTTGAAAGGAAGGGAAGAGGTGGACGAAATAGGCAAAAGCGGGGGAGTAGTGGGGTGTGTGCAGGCCTTGTTCTGCTGACAAACAGCACAGCCGGCGATAAAGTTATTGACAAAGACGGAGAGGCCGGGCCACCAGAAGTCGTGTTCTATGATAGCTTTGGTATGGAAATGTCCCAGGTGACCCGAGAGGAGGGATAAATGGATGGAATGCAACAGAGAGGAGCGAGCAGGGGGTGGAACATACATGTGGTGCTTATAATAGAGGTGTCCATTATTGAAGGTCCAGTCAGCGAGGGACGAACGTGGGAAAAGAGGAGTGTCGTCGGACAGGTTTTGGATGGCGTGGAGTACAAGAGGGTCAGTCGAGGAAGAGGATTGGATATGACGGGCAAGAGTGAGGTCCAGGGCGTTAATGACGGCAGGCAAAGGAACAATGGCGACATCAGCATTGTCGAGGGAAGTATCAACCTGGTCATGGCGGGAGAGGGCGTTGGCCGGGCAAGTTTCGCACCTGGGAGGACTTGCCAGACAATATCGAAATCTTGGAGGAAAAGGGACCAGCATGCTTGGCAGTGGGAGAGTTTGCGGGGGTCTTTAATGTAGGATAGGTTCTTGTGGTTGGTGATGATGGTAACCGGGTGAGACGTTCCCTGGACATACTGTCGCCATTCTGCAAGGGCAAGGATAACAGTGAGGAGTTCGCGGTCATAGATGTCGTAATTCCGTTCAGCAGGGAGGAAGGTTTGAGAAAAGTAGGCGCAGGGGTGAAGATCTCCATTAGTGTCTGCCTGAAGCAGAATGGCGCCAGCCGCAAATAAAGAAGCGTCGGTTATGATAGAGAACAGACGAGTAATGTCAGGGATGGATAAGACAGGCCCGGAGGAAAAGGCAGCCTTCAGGGTTTCAAATGCGCACTGTTGTAGGGAGGTCCAGGCCCACGGTTGGTCCTTCCGGGTGAGAAGGTTGAGTGGGGCGACGACATGGGAGAAGTTTGGAATGAATTTGCGATAGAAGTTCGCAAATCCGAGAAAGGAACGAACACCTTTGACAGAAGCAGGGGGTTTCCACTCCTTGATGGCAAAGAGCTTGACGGAGTCCATTTCAATCTTTCCCTGGCCAATAATCATACCAAGGAATTCGATGTGGGGCACGTCGAAGGTACATTTGGAAAGTTTAAGGGACAATCCATGTTTGCGAAGACGAAGTAGGACATGGCGAGTACATTCATGGTGAAGTGTGAGATCGCCCTGAGTGTGAATACCCAAGTCGTCCATGTATATTTTCAGCCAGCGTTCAGTGATCATGTCGGTGAAGATGTGGTTCATAAAGGATTGGAAAGTAGGCGGTCCATTGCAGAATCCAAAGAACATGACGGTTGGTTTGAAGAGTCCAAAAGGAGTGATGAATGCGCCTTTCCATTGGTCTTCTTCCCGAATGCGGATGTTGTTAAATTCTCATTGAACATTGAACTTCGTAAAGATTGTAGAGTCTTTCATGTCATCGATTAATTCGGGAATCAGGGGTAAGGGATATGCATTGCAGATGGTATGGGAGTTTAGGTAGCAATAGTCCTGGCAAGGGTGGAGGGAGCCGTCTTTCTTTGCAACAAAGAAAAAAGGGGTGGCTTGTGGGGACTTGGATGGGACGATTCTTCCAGTCTTGAGGTGTTCATCAATGAAAGCTTTGCATGCTTCCTGTTCCTTCGGATTAAGGGGATATACCTTAGCGATCTTTGGAACGAAAGATGGCTTAAGATCGATGGTGTGGTCATATGATCGATGAGGGGGAAGGAGGTTATGGGTCTTTTCGGAGAATATGTCGTCTAGGTCTGAACACCAGTCTGGAATCTTTTGATCAGGGATTTTGGCAGCTTGGGCCAATTCGGTGGACAGGGTAATCTTGTTGAGGTGTTCACAGTAAAGATCTGTCTGAGGGAGGTGCTCACGTAGAGACTCATCATCCTCAGACGAATATCGTTGGGAAAAGAGCGAAGAGAGCTCCATGTCAGAGTCAAATCCAAGCCAATGGAGTAGATATCATTGAGAGGTTAGGTTATCATCGTTGTTTGGGACGGAGGATTTGGGGAAGGCAAGGGTGTTACTTTTCCAGTCGATATGAGGGTTCTTTGACTTCAGCCAGGGCATTCCCAGGATGATTTGTGGGTGTCCTAGGCTGGCGATCATTAGTTCTAGGTCATCGGAACCGTGAGGCAGAACTATGCGGGTGTGTGCCTTCCAGAGGATAGTTCCTTGCCGGTTGGCAGTTCCATCTACGTTGAAGGCACGGATAGGTTGGGGAAGTTTCTTTAGAGGGAAATTTGCAAGGGATAAAAGTCCAAGGTCGATGAAGTTTCTGGTTGCTCCGGAGTCAATGAGAGCAGTGGTTTCGACGGTTTGTTGTCCAACGAGTAGCTTGATGGGGAAACAGAGAGTTTGTTCATTGGGGGAAGCTACTAGTACATGAGAGGTAGTAGGAGAAGGCAACGTCGAGATGGCTTCTCCATTCAAAAATCCTGAGTAGAGACAACAGAAATTTCTTCCTTTGGCTCTTCATAACACATTTGGAGTACTTGAAGTGTCTCTGTCTCGTTCTTTCCCTGAGTCTTCAAGGAATTGACATAGGTTTCAATGGGCGAAGGATTCTTGGCAGGGGTAGGAATAGTCGGGGCTTTGGTCTCGGTGGAACGTATAGTCTGTGGGCGGGGATAGGCTCCGGTTGGAGCATTTCTAGTGTTGTTACATTTGTTGGCACTGTGACCCTTCTTCCTGCAATGGAAGCAGAGTCCTTCTCCGATGCACCTCGCTCGTTCTGTAGGGGTTAACTTAGAGAGCGAGATGGCATTGATGTCCATGGCATTAGGATCATGGGTATTTCTAGGGGAGTGTACAATGGAAGGAAGTTGTCCGCCCTTTAGAGCGAGGATTCACATTTTCTGGGCATGGAACACCTTGGCTTGTTCGATCCATTTTGCGACAGTGGTAGGGATGGTTGACATGGAGAGGATCATGGTTGCGAGTTGTTGGTCAAGTCTGAGGGAGAACTGGTTGATGAGGGTAACATCGTCGGAGATTCCTGCTTTCAAAGCAAGATTCTGGAAGTCGGTAATGTATTTCTGGAATCCGTCATCCATGATCCCATCAGGGCGTTTGAATGACTTCTGGGTGAGCTTGGTGAGCTTGAACCTGGCAGTGGCTTTGGTATCATAGGGGAAGAAAGTAGACTCAAAGTTTGAAGCAAATTTGTCAAAGGTTTTCTCAGAATTGGCGATAGAGGTGTCTGCCATCTTGTCATACCACATTTCTGAGAAAGAGACTCCGTGTCCCTTGCTCATCTTGTTGAGGGTGGTCATGACTTTGTCAATGTCTGAGGTATCCATCGTACGGCATTGGCAGGTTCTCCAGAAAAGTCTGCGGGGAGGGCTGCCTTAAGTTCTGTGGTTTTGGCGGACATGGGGGTGACTGGGGTTACTGGTGGTACTGCGGGTGCGAGGGGTTGCCTTGGTGGTGCTGGAGGAACAGCGCTTTGTCTAGGTGGTCTTGGGGTCTGAGGTGTCAATGGTGCAATGGTCAAAGGTTCTGGGGAAGATGGTCGTTCTTCCTCATCGCTGGGATCTCGTAGCCCGTTGTCGTCTTTCTAGGCAAAGATAGCTCAGAACTCGTGATGGTTCCCCAGACAATGTATCTTCGCCTCCACGGATGGTAGACTATAAGCTAGGGAAACTAGTTCTCCTAGACGACACAACAACCAATAAGCTATGGCGGTAAGTATACTTAG